>JAQFXP010003987.1:0-11423 GCA_034693685.1 Belba bartosi | reverse complement strand
TCAAAAATAAAATATATTTATTAATAAAATTTTTATTTAATTTCAAAAGTGATCGATTTATTGTTTGTAGACCTGTAGGTGTAAGGCCGCTGCTATATAGTAGTTCAACTTGTTAGTTTAAAAAATTGGTTACATTTTTTTATTTTTGAACTTTATCTATATATAAATGTATTTAAATAAACTATATTTCAAACTGTAATAAATTAATAAATATAAACCTGTGATTGCTATTTCTAAGTTACTGAAGTTATGACTAAAATAAAAGTTTCGAACACGTAGTCAAAAGCTACTTGCAAGATTACAAATAACGTTGTGATAGAGTGGCCCGCGGGCCACTTCTTAGCAGGCCTAGTTTATATCCAGGGATCGTGAAGGGGGGGATCAGGCAAAACCCCCCCTGATTTTGAAAATTTGGATTTATCCCCACCTAGCATTTGGTCCGAGAAAAGGTACCCTCCCTCGACGTTTTGCCGGCCGCTTTTTCCCCAATTTAACTGAATTTAAACCGGATTCAGCACCAATTTAGGACGAATTTTCTAATTTTGGCCGAAAAATTTAACAAATTTGCCGGCAAAAAGTCGAGAGGGGGTACCTTTTCGCGTACCAAATGCTAGGGGGGATAAATTCAAAATTTTAAAATCAGGGGGATTTTTGACTGATCCCCCCCTTCTCGATCCCTAGTTTATATTAATACAGTTTTTAAAATGAATAAAAATAAATACTTTTTACGTAAGCAAACAATGAAAAAACAATTCAATTATTAAAATTAAATTGTTAAAAAATTTGAGTAAACTGATTTATTAAAATAAAAATTTATTACATTTTTAACTCATTTGTCGATATTATTTAACTTAATGTTAACCAGATTAAGTTAATCTGAATTTAAAGAAAATAAAAATGATTAAATAATTGTATAATCGAGATCGAGTCAGATAGTTTGTATTTAAGTTTTGCATCATACAATCATACAATTATATAATTTGCATTTCTAGATATTATTGGAATAATTAAAGCGATTTGGAAACTAAATTCAAATAACAATAAATGTCTTTTTCAGGTCATAGTCGGAGCAATATTTGTATTCGTCGGTTATGTCAACTTTAATGATGAGAACAAACAACGAAGACTCAATATAATGAACAATATGGCCACTGTTTTTGTATTTTTTATTACTGTCGTTAATGTACTGATCGCTGGATTTGGTTTTAATGCTGACGATACGCTTAAGTAATAAATTGTTTAATATTTATAATATTTGTTTAATCTCAACGATATTATTATTAATTATTTAAACTAAAACATTATAATATTGAGTTTTAATAAGTAACTAAATTATCTAAAATTGAGAACTTAAATTTTAAAGAATTTTTTTATCATGAGTAATTTTCTCAATAATTAAATTAATTAATTTTATTTTAATTAAAATTTTACAGAAGATTCCCGGTAGCTAAAAACTTTTGGAGTTCCAGTTTATTTAATTAACAGTTTTAACTTTATGTTTACTTTATAGCTTAAATTACCAATTAAAAAACTATATTGTTGAGTTTAAACAAAATTGCTAAGTTGAGTTTATACTATATTTTTAATTATAAATTAATATTTTTATTAAAGTTTTCCAGTTCAGTGATATATACTATCCTACAAATGCCTGTTGTTTGTTATATTTGTTATAATTAAAATAAAAATTTCTTGTTTAATTGTTAATTTAATTAATAATTGATAAGTGTTTTTTAAAAGTTTTGATAAACAATTAATTAGAATAACAGATTAATGATTAATTCCAGCTAGCAAATAAGATATCAATTATTATTTTTATGAAAATACTTAATCTATTTTATTATTTATATTTTGTTATAAAGATTGTATGAAAACATAATTTTTATTTTAAATCATGTGTATGAATTGTTTAAAATTTGATTTAAAAACTATAATACTATTTATTTTATTTTATTAAAAATTTTTAATTTGGTAATTTTAATTAAAAATATTATAATTTAAATTTTTATTTAAGTACATACTACAAAATGACGAAATTTTATACTTTATATGTGAATACAACTTAACTTGGAGCATTTTTTCCATTTAGTACTCATCATTTAACTTGATAAAATAAAAAAAATCAGATTATGTTTATTACTGAAAAAATACGAAACTGACTTTTTTAGTTCATAGTATCACTGATTGATTTATAATCTCTGATTTTTATTATTATATTTTTTCTAATAATTTAAACATTGAAGACAAAAAATTATCAAAATTTTAAAAAACATTGCAAAGTTTGGAATTGCACCATTTAACTTTAACCAGTTATTAATACAATAATTCCAAAATTTACTACAAATATTATATCTTGTGATTATATGATTAATAAACAGTCGAGAAGTTAACTAAAAAATTTTGATTTGTGAATAATTTAACGTCAATGATTATATTTAAAGACAACCAAAGATGAAATACAGTCTAATACTACAACTGTAGGCTTACAGTTCAAATTTTACTACATTTGGTTTATATGGAACATTTATTACCAAACAATGTATCTAAAAATTGATTTTTCATTTTTTATAATGTTACTTTATTCAAAGGCAAATACGTGGATCTTTTTCTTGTCAGAAATATAAATATATTGATCACTGATTTAATAATTAATTTTTAAATTTATAATTAGAGATAAAAAGGAATATAATAAAATAAACTTGTGTTTCTTTCATTTGAAGATTTACAGTATTAACAAAAGATGTTTTTAATCTTTTAAAATAGAAACTTTTGTTAAAACCCAAATTTTATTTTCTTAAATTCACTTTTATCTCTAATTACAAGTCAAACAATTAATAATTAACTTAATTGTTAATATTTTTTAATATGAAGAGATGTTAGTTTATAAATTGTTGTGAAGTTAAAAAAATAAAATTATTTTAATTAGAAATTAGAAAATGTACTGTAGATATACAGTTAGTTTCATATTATATAACCAAAATCGATGTAGTAGAAATAGTAGCACTCCAGACCAAAACACTTTACATCTATGTAATTCCGCCATTAAAATTTAATTAGCTAATATTTTCTAATTTAAAATGTATAGCCAATAATAACTAAGCAAAACAATAAAAATATGCTTTTACATGTTAAATTGATATTAAAATAAAGAAATTATAATTTTATACTTTCAAAATCTAGCTAGTTGTAATTATTAATATTATGTTATAATAAAAATAATTAGCTATAATAAATAGGCGTAAAATGTTTTGGTCTGGAGTGCTACAATTTCTACTACATCGATTTTGGTCACATACATATGAAACTGACTGTATATGATTATTTACAGAGGTGGGCACATCTCATAGTTCAAAAGAGTTTATTAACATTTAACTGTCTATAAACATACAAAAATAATATATTTGCAATGTCCAGAAATTGACCTTGGTAAACATTGCAGATATATTGTTCTTGTACAGTCACTATTTAACGAAAGTACCCACTAAATAAAAATTAGGCAATTTAAATTCTGGGCGAAGTGGTCGACACTTTCTAATTTTAAACTTAAGTCACTTTTTTTAACTTAATTTTTATTTCTAATTAATGATTTAATTACAAAACATTAAGAATGTTCAAATTTAAACTATTAACAATATAATAAACATTGAATTAAATAAAATCTAATGATTTTCAACTATTATAAAATCTAATTATGAATCAGGGCTTTGAAGTAAATATTAATGTTATAAATATTATTCTTTTTCAAAAACTAAAGTAAATTTATATAAAATAATTAAAACTTATGAATAATTGTTTTATTTATTACTTTTATCATTCTTGTAATTTATTTAAAAACAAAATAAACTTAAGAAATAAAAATCAAGTTAAGAAAATGACATCAAATTAAAATTAGAAAATATGTTTATCACTTCGCCGAAGGTATATATTGCCTGATTTTGGTTTTGTTAGGTACTTTCGTTAAATAGTAACTGTATAATTAATAAATAGTATAAAAGTTAACAAACATCAAAATTTCTTATCTTCTGTCCATCTCTGAATATTTATACTTTTTATTATTTTGTCGTAATTTTAAAGTTGTTATTTAATTTTTAAAAATATACAAAGCTCGACAAGAGCACTTTGAGTTGTTAACAAATATATATATATGTATTATTTTAGCAACTATAAAATTATGGCAAAATAAATAAAAAATATAACTCTTTAATAAATTAACAGGAATTTTCATATTTGTTTAATAAATTAATTTACATCTTCATGTTTTTTATGGTATGGCAATTATGGTTTTTATATGCTGCCTTTCATTAAGAATAAAAACAAATTTTAATTAAATTCATTTAATTAAAAAGTTATAACTTAGAATCATAGAGAGTTTAAATTGTTAAAAGTTTAAAATGTATTTAATTTTTTAATTGTTTATTAAACATACAAAATGCTCATTAATACTGTATTTGCATGGTTTCATCATGATATTCTTAGAATTTTGCAGTTTTATCAAACAAAATTTTAAAATCATAATGGCTTTAAATAATAATGGCTCTATGTAGATTTTTTTTAGTTTTTTAGCCAGAATTGACATTTTTTTAAATTTTAGTTTAAATTCAATTAAATTAGATTATAATGCAAAAATAATAATTTTTCATTTTACACCTGGCTGAATCTGCCTAATTCTGTTGTATATTCAATAAATAATTGTCATTAAATTCTTAAAAAAGTTGAAATTAATTGATATTCTTTACTTAATATACAAATATAAATTGTTAGATTGTTATAAATTATAATAACTTATAATATACTGTGTTTGCATGTTTAATAAATGTTACAAGTATATTTTGAACTTTAAACAATATTTGATCTTTGATTTAGAGAATATAAAAGCTAATCAATGAATAAAAAGATAATTTATTTATGAAATGAGCCAAACATTTAACGCATATATTGCACATAAGTTGTGAAAATCTTGAATTCAACAATTTTGACAAAAATTGATTAAATTAATAATAATTACAAACATAGAATAGAATATATATTAAATACTTTAGTCGGCACTCGATTCGATCGAAATCACATTCAAATCAAATATGTTTTATCACAGTTTTGTTGGATCTGAAGGCATCGGTTTGATTGAGAGGCTTCGGTTCGGTATTGTTTGCAACGAACTTGTAGTCGAGCTCTTTCAACAGATCGCCACAAATCTTCTGCACCTGAAATATGTCACTCGAGTTGAGAGTTTGCATCCATTCAAAGGCCACACTTTTCGAGTTCCTGATAGTGGTGTACGGATTCCTTTTAGACATTTCACTCGAACTCGAGTTAGTGTGGGTTTGTAGGAATCGACGCACAGTCGCGGAGTACGGAATCCCAAACTTCTTCAGCAATGACTTCGAGTATCTGCTCGGATCTGACGATAGGTCTTCGAATCGGATTAATGAGAACTTTGAGGGAAACCTCTGTTTAAACTGTTTGAAGGAGAAAAGGTCCTGTCTCATTTCATTGCATAATGTGCTGATGTCGGAACAGTTGGCTTTGGGTGCGCACCAGAGCATGTTCTGCCGCGACTTGAGTGTCCCCCTGGGGTCCCTAACCAGGTATATAATGTGGACATTGAGGTTATCCAATTTGGGCAAAAGAGTGTCCAAATGTCTCATCTGAAGTCTGGCCACTTTCATAACGTGAACTTTTGCTCTTCGACACGTCTGGCCTATAAAGTTCGGGTCAAAGCAGGTGCCGGACCTGAACCGACAGATACCCCACAAGAATTTGTTCCATTTAAACAGAAACTGATTTCTAGTTTTGTGAACCCAATCGACGTATTTAGTAATGCTTTGGAAATCGCAGCGAAATATCTTTTCGATCAAATGATTCGCTTCTTCGAGCCTCTCATCATCGATACGAACGCCGTCTGACATGTAGTGCAAGGGTTCGAAAGTGTAGAAACTCTTCCAATTTTGTTGGAGTAGATCCCCTAAGAATGTCGAACCAGATCTGAAGTACGTCACCAATAATACTCTGACCACTGACTTCTCGTCTATTATCGGCAATGAGTTTAATGGACTAAACGCCGAAGTGAGCAAAGAATGCAATTGCTTTTGATTGCCCTTTTGTTTGACCAGAAGTGTCATATTGGCCATAAAGCGGTCGTAAGACCAGGGAGGGGACAGCTCCATGTCTTGCAGGAATGGCAGCCTTTTTAGTAGTTTTTGTTTTCTTTCTAATAAATCCATTTTCTTTTCAATATTAGATTCTATTATTGATTCGGTTTTGCGTTGAATTACATTAGAATTTTGTGAATCTAAACATAAGTTTAAATCTGTTTATCATTTAAACTCCAATCGACTATCGCTTAGATAATAGATTTTGCAGTAAATCGAATATTAGAATTAATCAATTAAATTTTAAAAAATTTAATAACATTTTAGAGAATATTTAAACTATAAATTATAACCACGAATAATTTTTTTGATAATAAGTTTAGTAACGCATCCCTCAAAAATATCTCGACTAGAAATACATTCACCGATCAATTCTATCTAGGTTTAACATTGTCAACTTATTATTTGAGTAATTTTATAGCAATCAATATTTTATTAATCAACTTAATTAGTCAATATATTTATTTTTAAACTCAAGCAAGTATAGATTGATTGATAAAAATTTAATTACTATAAGATTACTCAAATATATAATAAGTTAAAATCTTAAACCCAAATAGAATTGCTCGGTGAATGTATTTCTAGCCGAAATATTTTTGAGGGATGCGCTCATAAACTTATTATCGAAAAGAATTCTTTGTGATTATAACTAATTGGTTTTTGATAGGGGCTCCCTATCCGCCATTGGACATATTATTGTCTATGCATTTCTTATATGCCTTTTGAAACTATATTTAATATTTTTCGAATAAAAGTTTGGATTTTTCCCAATAATTTTTGGACTTAATTAATTGCCAGCGGTTGAAGGAACTTTATTTTTTTTATTAAAAATCATTTACGGTAATTTGTAAAAATTTTGATACATTTTGTCATATGGGTATTTTTTTAATTTTGTCACATTTAATGTAAAAATTTTGCAAAGGTTATATGCAATTTGCATAACGTATAGTAGTAGTTTGTATGTTGATTATGCAAATTACATGTGGATTCAATTTCCATAGATCAGATACAAAAATCAGATCTATTATTTGAAAAACAATAAATATTACAATAAAAAAGCATTTTCTTTCATCTCATCCATAATGTCTTTCATCGACTTCTCTATCTTACAAAATATGCGAGAAGTTTCATTAAAACTAAGCTTTGAATGCGCTTTGAGTTGTTTTTTGTTTAAATGCAATTTTTGTAAACAAAACACTAAAATACTGGTTTAAGTAAACATTAAAACTAGTTATTATTGTATTTTTAGATTCTAAACTGAATTAAAACTTTTTACGAAACACTTTTGCATAATATAAAACATTTTGTAAGATAGGAATAGAAGAAAGAGGAAGACATTATGGATGAGCTGAAAGACAGTTTACAGCTTTTTTACTCTATTTTCCAAATACGAAGTAAGTCTAGTGGCGGACAGGGAGCCCCTATCAAAGATTAATTAGTAATTACTGTAATTATTGAATATAATTTATAATTTAAATATTGTCTAATGTGTTATTAAAATTTAATTAAATTTAATTAATTCCAATAAAATTTAATTTTAAAATTTACCGCAAATTTTGTTATCCGAGCGATAATACTTACAATGAGTTTTCATACCAAGTCTAGACTCAGGAAAGCGATAGTCCTTTGAATCGGTCGATGCTTTCCAACGCCAGGGGTAAGGAATGCCGGTTTGAATGAGCAGAACACACATTGCGAACCCGAGAATAATCAAATAAAGTTGAAAGCGAGTCATTTCTGCCTTGATGGATTCTCATTATAATCCTTGAAACCAGCGATACTGATATCGCTTTAATTCTTCTGCCAATTCATTATTAGAGTTTGAAATAAAAAATATTTAAATTGTTGTGAAATGGCAGACAATATATTATTTTGTGAACAAGAGTTTGATTTTAAAAATTGTTATTCATTTCAACTTAATTTGAAAATACAATACGATTTAACACAAATTCATTGACTATTTCTTTTGAATAAATTACAAAATCTTAAATCTAGTTATCAACGACTTTGTGCAACAATTAAAAGTTTTTTAAGATATATCTCTCTCTAAAACTATTCATTTTCAGCGTTATATTTGCAATACATGAATAAATTTCTAATATATTAAAAATTATATCAAATTACAGCAAAAACTTACCAAAAGTTCAGTTTGTTTTCAACACAAATAATAGCAAAAATAAGACGAAAAAGAGGACAACAAATGCTTATTTAGAAATCAAAAATATAATCTCAAAATGGAGGTCAATGTGTCGATGAATTTGGCCCAAAGAGGAACAGATTCGCTGATTCAGTCGTTACGTATAACTACATAATAAAGTTTTTTACATTTTATAACTTTATTATTGCTTTCGTAGAAATGCTATTGACTTAAACAATAGTATTTTTAGCTAAAAATAAGTTAAATTAATTTTAATAAATAGACGGAAAGATGTGGTGAAAATGACTGAGGGCTGAGAACTGAGAACTGAGAGGAAAAGATGCTGTAGTCTAGAGTTGGTGCAGAGTTGGTGCAGTTCGGCAGACAAGTGAGCAAAACAAGTATAAGTTGTTTGAAAAGCAATTTTCTAAAACTCGTCGTCACTTAGCCTTCAGTCATAATCGTTAGAAGAGAAAAGTTCCCTCAGTTTGGCTCTCATTAGACAATCCAACTATAAGTTTACACAAAAATAAATTTCATTTATTTAGAAGTAATAATCAACGAAAACATTATTTTCGATTCAAAAATAAAATAATAGTTCTATTTAGAAGGTATTGAAAATGATGTTTAAGTTTATTAAAAACTAATAACAATCGAAACATAATCGTCGCTTCATTTCAATACTGTATTCATAGATTAGTGAAAGACTGTGAGAGACAACAGGAATAGAGGAATAGAGGAATAGAGGAATAGTTGATTTGAAACAATTGAATGCATAGACATGAACATGAAAAGGGAAAATAGAGATTATACTGACGAAGTACTGTACAATCAATACATTGGTCGGATAGCAGGATAAACAGTGTGTTATATAAATAACAAATGACTTGATGTAATGTTTGCGTGATTATTATTACTTTGGGTTTAACACTAAAAGCACAACATTTTAAGTCAAAATTCAAATAGAGTTTCCTCTCAGCCTTCGATTGATAATGAATTTGGTTAAGATTAATGGAAATTAAATTATTCAATTTTTTTAAATAAATAAATATATGTTTTTTAATTAAAATATTATATATTTATTCATTTAATGATTTTTAAATATAATTTTAAAGATGATTAATGAAAAATGACAATGTCATTCCAATTTGACATACATTGCAAACTAATTTTTAAATTATTTTTTCTAAGTTTAAACTTAATTTTTGTTATAAAGCGTAGTTTTATAAGAGGTTGTGCATTATTTGTACATGTTGCAACTCAACTTTTAATTTAATCGGTGTAATAGCGATTTAATTTAAACGCTACAGTGTTAATTTATTAATATATTTTGTAAAATTAATTAATAACTATGAGTCATAGTCTATGACCAATAAAAAAATATTAAAATTAAAATTTTAAAATTAGACAGGATTAATTTTTTCTAAATAAATAACATTGAAACCTAGTGTTGTAGAAATTTGACAATTTCAAAAACTATTGCCTGAAATTTCCAGAAATAAAGCAAAAATAGATCAAATTTGTTTTAAAGTAAAATAATGATGTTTTATTAATATTTATAGTAATAATCTGGCATTTTTTGACAATGCTAAATCACAAAATTTACAATATAATATAAAGCTAATTGAATTAAAATAAATATAAACAGTAGATCGGATACTATATGGAGTAAAAGTTCATTCGTATAACCCGCACAAATTTGTACGTTTTGTATTCAAAAATAAAATTTATTGATTTACTTTAGTAATAATTTTATATTTCTCTCCTTATTTGAATTTGCAATGATTTATATTATTAATATTAAATTCAATTTGGCCTATGCAATTTCCAAGCAAATTTACCGTTTCCAGGTTAATACTCTTGCATTTTACTGTTTTTATCCATTTTCGCACAATATTTTAAAATAACCACAAACACATTTTTTGTATAGATAACGCAGATTGCGCCACATTACAACTGCCAATCTGGCAATTGTAATTTTTATTATTGCCAGAAATTTTAATCTGGCATTTTTTAAAAATTGCCAAATTTTCAACACTAGTAACACCAAAGTTATCGACCAATTTAGGGAAATCAGGGAGAAATTTTTTCAATTTTTTTGTTACTAATTGACCTTTATGAATTTCTGATATTAATTGTTGAAAATATGATTATGTTATATTTTGCGCTATACATTTAAAATATTATTGCTGAAATTTGAGTTAAATTCCGAGTCTGGCCGGTTTGAATTGGTATTTTGAAAATATCGGGACGAATCGGGTTAATAAAAAGTAACCCAATTCTTGTCTTTATCCCTTACCTCTTTCCTTGGTTTACCTAATTTTTAGAATAAGACTTGATTTGAATATAACTTAATGTTAATCTAATTAGTTAAACAAAAAATTTTTAACTGTATTTTAATATCCATTTAAATTTTTATATTTTGAAACGCCCTTTGCAAAAATTATAATTTTTATAATTATTATTTTCAAACTATTTATTTAAAAATTATTACGGTATTAGATAAATAATAAAATTTGAAATATTTATTATTTAAAAATTTAGATTTTTTGTATTGAATTAAATTACTACTATTAAGTTATCTGACTAGAAAATAAAAGCTTTAATCAAGGTTAGATATTTAAATATAAATGTTTTGATCGGTTTAAAATTGGCATTAAAATAAATTAACAAAAAATGCAAACCAATTATTTTGTTTGTAATTTTTTAATATTAAAAATCAAACAAAATTAAGTTTTAAATTTTAAGGTATTAAATTAATATACATATAAATATAGATTTTAATTTTTTAAAAAAGAGTAAATTAACAAATCAATTTATGCTAAAATAATTTAAAATAATTACATGACTAAATTTTTATGTATATAAATTTAGATCATCTGTTGTTGTGAAACAACATTAACATAACAAAATTTAACATTTAAAATTTAAAACATAAAAAACTGAAATTAAGAAATTCAAATAAATTTAAACCCAAAATAACTAAATATTACTTTTTTAAAATAATTATTTAAAAACTTTTATTTGTAGAAATTTTAATAAAAATATAAACAAGCTTTTAGGTTTTTTTTAATCATGCCCGAGAGCTTCTCCCTGCACAACCGGGGGTTTCAACCCAGTCAGGGATCGTCACTTCACCG
>JAQFXP010003986.1:0-11427 GCA_034693685.1 Belba bartosi | reverse complement strand
AATAATAAAAAGTAAAATGTAACTTATATATTTTTATTAATGTCGTAATTTATGAATATAAACTCTAGTTTAATTATAAGTTTGAGCTCTATTACGTTTAAAACTAGTTTTGTTGTCATTGAAAAACTGTAACTCTCGTTATTCTGACTATATATATAAATTTGTTTACATTTGGTTAAGTAGTTTAATAAATAAGTGAGAAAATAAGTTTTTGAAATTATTAGATTTGATTAAAATATATTGTTTTATTCAACTTATTTCCCACATTTATTTGTAACAATTTATTTGTATGATTTAAATGTTAATTACTACTAAATTACTTATAATAGCATTAATGCTTATTTATTTGGCTTATTATCCCGCTTTTGAGATCTCATTTAATGAGATTATCGTTTGAAAATCGCTGTTTGCTATTATTAATCTGTGATTAATTAATATTTACGTTTTAAATTGTATCAATATGCAAAATTATTTTTAAATTTTATATACCGGTAATTATAAAAGTTAAAATTAATTATAAATAAATGCATATTTAAATATTATAAATATTATTTAAATAAAATATTCTATGCAAAATAAATAATATTTGCGTTTAAAAATAAAATTCTTAGTTAAAAAAAATTATTTAAAATAAAATAGTATTATTATAGTTGTCATTAATCTAATATGAAGCATTTCTTATTCAAAGTTACAACATTAATATTAAAGTTTAAAAATTCTAATTAAAGCGAAAATATATTTCAAATATTAATAACAGTATTAGCACTTGAGAATTGAATCACCATAGTTGTCTCGTGCGTATTGTTAGACAAGAGTGCAATATGAATTTACGCACTGTTAGACGGGGGGATGCGTGCAGATAGGCAGTCATGTTTACTGTATTCAAGCACAGATTAATTTATTTTCTTAGTTTTTAAATATATTTTTAGGTTTAGTTTTTGTTTTTTAATGTATGTTTTTGATTAAGTTTATGTGTTTTATTTTATATTTTAATTATGCTTTTAAATTTAATTTTATGTTTTTGTTCTATTTTAATATATTTTCGTATATTTTGTTTATATTAATTTTTTTATTTTTAGTTAAATTTTAGTATTTCTATAAATATTTTATTAATATTTTTGTATTTTAGTTATATTTTGGTCGTAAATTTAGTCATAATTATTTTTCCTCTTACTTGTGTTTACTTTGTAAAAATTACTTTGCTTTGGTCATTAAGATTTAAATTTTTAACATGTACAAAACTCTTTAAATTGTGTTTAAGTTTATTTAAAACAATTGCATATTTTCAAAAATATTTAAACATTCATTGATTATTTAATTTTTAACAAAAATTCATTAACAAAATTTGCAGAAAAAAATAGCATTTGTAAATATTATTTCCGTGCATTGCCAGACATTGAAGGCGGCGGAAGATTTCTATTATAGTTTGTCAGACTCCAAAGTCAACTGGCAATTTTAGGAAATTCTTAAAATTTATTTAAAAAATTTGTGTGTTTAATTTTATAAAAGTTTTAATGCAATTATATTCAATTAAAGGATTATGCAAATTTTAATTATAAGTTTATATTTTAGTAAATATAGAGCGACACACTCTAATACGACGATTTGAGTACCGAGCTAAAATTTTTATTATTCAAAACAATAAAATTTAAATTATATCAAATTAAAGAGAATAAATGAAATTTTTTTAATCTTCAAGAAATTTTATAACATTTTAAATAAAATCTTTAATTTTTGAGCGCGAAGATTGATAAACGTGTTTTTCAAATTTTTTTATTATTATAAATTTTATTAACTTCTATGCGATTGCATTGTTGTAAATGTTTGATATCTTCTTTTTGTTAGTGTCGGCGGTTTTCATTACTGACCGAATTGGTCCACTATTCTCATAAATTATAAGTTTTTTTAAAATAAATATCAAATGAAATGTAAAGTTTAACTCATAGAATTTAATAATATTTATTACAAATTAACAACTATTAAAAACACGTCTATCAATCTTTGCGGTCAAAAATTTTAAGATTTTATTTAAAATGTTATAAAATTTCTTGAGTATTAAAAAATTTTCATTTATTCTCTTTAATTTGATATAATTTATATTTTATTTTTTTAAATAATAAAAATTTTAGCTTGGTACTCAAAACGTCGTATTATAGTGTGTCGCTCTATATATTAAGTTACACAAATTAACTAATTCTAATTAATTTTATTGTATAAATTATCCTAAATTATAGTCTTTGGTTTCTTGCGATTTAATATCTTTATCAGTTATTTTAAAATTAACTTTATTTGTTTTAATTTTATTTTTATTAAAATTTGCTATTTTTAACATATAATTTATATTCTAATAAATACGACTTTTCCAATAATTAAAGTGAATTATTATTTTTAAAGTTTATTTATAATATAAATATTTTAGAAATTTTTATTTAAAAATAACTCTAATATCAATTATTTTTTTTAATAAAATTTTTAAACTTACAATAAATGATTTGTAATTTAGAAAAATTTTAATTACAAAATACGTTACTTTTATTTCGTAATTCATTATAATTTTTTTAATGTTTTTAATTTTGTGATGTTTTAATCAATTCAATTTAAATTTCAGAATCATTATCATAAATATTTGATTTAAATTTATATTTAAAAATTACTTTTTATTCTCATTTTTAAAATCATGTTCTTATACTCCGTAATATAAGAACATAAAACCCAAACTCACCTTATAAGAACACGTTTTAAACTGTGAGGGTTTACGGTATGCAATAAAATAGTGCTTTTTATAATTTTTCTGTTATAAAAAAATATACTTTATAGATTTATTATGGTTTTGGGCAAAAAACAAAATCTTGCTTAAATTTGTTCTTATCTTGAATTTGTGCTAAACCCAGTTTAAATTTACCCAAAACCCAAAAAAATTGCCTGTTGCTTTTAGTTACCTAATAATAATAACTATCTTGCAAATTAAATGTTAGAAAAAATAAATGTCATTCTTATAATTAATTTTTTGTTAATTGTTATCATCAATATTTTAATCAGACATTGTGAAGGGGGGATCAGCCAAAAATCCACTAATTTTTAGGGTTTTTGCCCAAAATTAAGACATTTTCCCTAAATTGGTGCTAAATTCTGTTTAAATCCAGTTAAATTAACTAAATTTACATCATAAATATATATGTATTTTGAGCGTTTGTGGAAAAATCCCCTCTCCTAATCCCCCAAGGTTTTTGGTCAAATTTTTTTTAAAATCCCTACTTTGATTCCCCCTAGATCGGCCGATCTTCTCAATTCCTGTTCTTAATAATTTTTAATATATTGTTTGATATATTGTAATATATTTAAAATTTGTTTTAAGCGGATTTATCAAAAATGGATAAAAAACTTGACGAGATATTAATCATTTTAATTCGCGTAAATGACATAATCAATAAATTGAGTGAAAGACTTAATTGGGATTTGGGAATTGATTTAATTGCTGCTATAGACTCACCTGGTTATCCTCTTGTCATTAAATTATTTGAAAATTTAATCAAGCCATTATTTAACCATTCTTTAAAAACTCTTTTTAACTATATCATTTCACGATTTTAAGTGATTTTTTATTGTATTTTTAATGCATTGACTGTATTTAATTATATCTTAAATAATACAAATAAATTGATTCCCAAATAAACTTGGTAATTTTTTATTAACAGCTTGCGATTATGCTATTTATTTATATTTTTGTACTAACAACTTATTCATAAGACTATTTATTAACGTTATTTAAAATGAATTATATATTTTTTCATTGTTAATAAAAGAGTATAAAATTGTTTTACTATTATTAAAAATAATAAAAAAAATTTTGCTATTTAATTAATTGTTACCGTTATGTTTTTTCTTTATTAATAGTTTTTTGTTTTATGTTGTTAGTAATAAAACAAATTAAGGTTTTATAATAATAAATAAAAATGTTTAATATATTAAATCTTATTTTTGTTGTTGTAATACATAATTTCAAATTTTGTTTATTTTTAAAAATTGCATTTTTATTAAATTTATGTAATTTACAAAACAATTATTTGTAAAAAATATTCATTTATAAGTAGGGCTGTGAAAAAGAGGATTTTTGTAGTCATAGTATCCTACTAAAATTAAACCCTAAAATTTTGTAAATAATTCAATGAAGAATATAGTAATGTCGAATATATTAATGTCGAATATAGTAATGTCAAATATATTAATGTCGAATATAGTAATTTCGAAAATACTAGTCTAAAATAGTAATGTCAAAAATTTTAAAGTCGAAAATAGTAATGTCGAAAATATTAATGTTGAATATAGTAATGTCGAATATATTAATGTCGAATATATTAATGTCGAATATAGTATTGTCAAATATAGTATTGTCAAATATATTAATGTCGAATATAGTAATGTTGAATATATTAATGTCGAATATAGTAATGTCGAATATATTAATGTAGAATATAGTAATGTCGAAAATAGTAGTTGAAAATAGTAATGCCGAAAATAATAATGTGGAAAATAGTAAAGTCAAAAATAGTAATGTCGAGAATAGTAAAGTCGAATATAGTAATGTCGAAAATAGTAAAGTCTTTATTATTTTAAACTTTATTATTTTCTACATTACTATTTTCGACTAATATGTTTGACTTTAATATTTTTAAATTTAATATTTTCGATTTTAATATTTTCGACATTACTATTTTTTACTAATATTTTCGAATTTACTATTTTCGACTACTATTTTCTAATTTACTATTTTCGACATTACTATATTCGACATTACTATATTCGACATTACTATATTCGACATTACTATATTCGACATCACTATATTCGACATTAATATATTTGATATTACTATATTCGACATTACTATATTCAACATTAATATATTCGACATTAGTATATTCAACATTACTATATTCGACATTAATATATTCAACATTAATATATTCGACATTACTATATTTGACATTACTATATTCGACATTACTATATCCGACATTACTATATTCGACATTAATATATTCGACATTAATATATTCGACATTACTATATTCGACATTACTATATTCGACATTAATATATTCGACATTAATATATTCGACATTAATATATTCGACATTAATATATTCGACATTAATATATTTGACATTAATATATTTGACATTAATATATTTGACATTAATATATTCGACATTAATATATTCGACATTAATATATTTGACATTAATATATTTGACATTAATATATTCGACATTACTATATTCATCATTAAATTATCTACAAAATTTTAGGGTTCCTGTTTAGGAGGATACCATGATTACAAAAATGTCCTTTTGTCACAGGCTTACTTATTAATAAATAAAATATATAATTTGTAAATTTTATTTCTAATTTAACGATTTATTGATTAATTATTACTTCAGAATTATTTATGAAATGAGCAAATGCGAAAACTTTGATTTACTCTGTTATTGATACATATATTTAAGTTTAAATTTGATATTAACAGAAAAGTAAATTACATTTTTAATAAAATAATTTAGTATTACTTAATATTTTTAATTTAAAAAAATCGAAAAACATATTTTCTTTAAAATATAATTTTAGAAATATTAAAATGAAATCCAAATTATTTTTGATTTTAATATTTTTAAACAGTGTTTGTCCTGAAAAGAATAATTTTATTAATGTTTGTAAACAAAACACAAAATGTTTGACATTACGTAATAAAGAGTTTAGTGATCAGGTAAGAAACAAATTAAGTTTGCCACATAGCTTGCTTGTTAATTTAAAAAAACTATAATCTAAAATTTCTTAAGGTAATGCTTTAAAAAAACACAACTACCTGGGATAATATTAATTTAAATATTTATATTTATTACTTAAAAAACTAGCATGTTTGCGAAATTAACAATGCATTTATGTGGCGGCGCTATAATTAACGTTTTATTAACGGCTGCTCATTGTGTGTCAGTTTATTTTTGGTAAGTTATAACTTATCAGTAAAATAATAATATTTAGTTAATATTTTAGTTATTATTAGATAATTTTCAAAAACAGAAATCATTAATAATTTTGGTTTGATTAAAACGGCAAAACCTATTGAATTCAAATTAGAAAACTATTTATTTGTCGTCAATAGCATATGTTTGCCGGAAAGCGATGTCGAGCCCAAGGGTTGGGCAACGGTTGCCGGTTGGGGTCGAACACAGTTTGACAGCTTTTTATCGATTTCTATACAACTGCAAGAAAACACAAGTCTTATAATATCTAATGAAAAAACAATAAACTACGTAATTAAAAACCTAAAAATCATTATTTGTTGCGGAGCTCTATTCTGTCTATTTAATAAATTTAATTGATAAATAGTTTAAAGCTTTGACCCAAACATGATTTGAAAATAAAAATTTTACTTATAAACCTGTATTTTAATTGTACAATCAAAACAACAACGATAAACATATCTTCTATTAAACTAAAATTATCATTAATGTTTATTTTAAATTAAAAAACCAAATTTTGCATTAGTTTTTTTTTCATTTATTTTGCATTAAACAAAATAAAAAGTGTTCATTGTAACTCTGTAACTAAATGTTAGAAATGTTAAGCAAATTAAGAAGAATAATTTTAAATTAATATTAATTTATACAACTTGTTTATTTACTAGGTAAAATTTATTAAGTTTATTGAACTTTATATTATGTAAAAACAAATGATTTTTAATTCATAAACAAATATTAATTTTAACAATACCGTTTTATTAAATTTTAAAAATTAACATTTATTTATATTAAATGAATAAAACATGTAATTTTTTTATTTATATATTATTTTATTTATAACTGTAACTCAAATAAGAACAAAATTAATTTAAGAAATAAAAGTTATAATTAAAAATCAGTTTAAAACTAAACAAGGCAATTAATGACAATTTCTAAAGTTTTTCACATCATTAAACTCATATCCATTAGTGCAGCCCATCTCCACGTCAACCATATATTTGGTCTGATTATAGGCCCATAACGAACGGCAGTCATTGCAATCCAACTTGTCAACAATTAATATGGCATTTTTACTATTAGCTTGCAAAAATGGAACAAATAAATTTTCATCTAAATATATGCCATCAATATCAGCTAGCGTCATTATAACAGGTCGATTAAACTTTGTAAAACAATTTTTTGCAAAACTTTGCATGTTCAAATTAGCATTTTTCTTAAATAATAATTTTAAAGTTGTATTTGCTGCCTTGTTGAAGTTAAATGCATTCTCCGGAATATAACTGAGTGATGTATATGCTATCTCTAAATTAGTTAATTGATTTAGATATGAAAAAGCATTTTCTCCAATTGAAGTAATTTGTGGATCAACTATAGTAACACTGTTTATACGATTATTGTAACCATTAACGGGTTTAAACGCATTGTCGGGTATCTTGTTCATATTACAATGGCTAAGTGCAACATCGGTTAAATTTGAAAATTTATTAACTATATCAAATAGTATCGAGCTCGAATTTTGTAAAATTTGATTATCAATAAATTCTAAATTTCTGGTCACTTCTTGCGTTCCACTGAACGCTTGCGTATCAATCGTTTGTAATTTAGTATTAAAATAAATCCAAATTCTATCGAACGTAATGTCGCAAAAAGTATTTGCTTTCAGTTCCGAATTACTAGTTTGTGTTAAATCAAATGAATAAATATGTTTTTGTTCCTTGGTCAAATTCTTGCTTAATTTATCAAACATGCTAATTAGATCAACGTTAGGATGACCAACTTGGTACGTACAATATATATTTGGTATATCATGTTCTTTATAAAGACATGAGCATGGTTCAATTAAATCCTTGTTCGGACACAAGCTATTAATGTTTGCCAATTGCGAAATAATCACTAATATTGTAATTATTTGTGAATCTGTTAATATATCTTATGTTAGAATTTATTTTAAATTATACAATATTAGTAGTAAGTAACTATTCACTAGAAATTTTTAATATTTTAATCTAATTTTATTATTTAAATATAAATAAATTAAAAAAGTAAAATTTGCTAATAGTTATATGAATAAGTAAACGCTTTACTATGACTAAAAAGTTGATTTAATGCATAAAATTATTTGATGGCAAAGTTTACTCATTTATATGTAATATATTCTGGTTATCTAGGTACCAATAATTTGTAATATAATAATATAAATTTATAATTAGTTAAATTATAAATATTTAAAAAATATTTATTTACTTTTGTTATAATTTTATTACAAGTTTTTATTTTTAATTAAACTTTACTTTTATAGTTAATGATTAAATTATAAATATATAATTATTTTATAATATTAATTATGTAAAAATATTTTATACAAAATTAAATAATTTTACTCACTCATTTTGAATTAATATGCCAATATTATTTAAATAAAAGTAGGAACTTATAATTTTTAAAAATAATATTTATAATTAATTTTTAAAACATTTATTATATTTTAAATATTTATAAATAATTTATGTATTAAATAAATATTATCTCAAAGTCTTTATATAATATATAAATAATCAAGTACAATTGTTCTTAAAATCTTTTTATATAATGTATATTAAGATAAACGATAACTAATTTGTTCATGGTTATTATAAGAACAATTGACTTTATTAAGTAATATTTTTATCTTACATATATAGATTAATTTCACTAAGAATTAACCAAGTTTAATTAAATTAGTATGTATTGTTAAGCGTAAAATAACAATTTTTAACTTATATAAGTGTAAAGATGTGTTTTTATTTATTTTGACAATTTAATCAAATTTAAAAAATTCTAAACCAGATTTTGAATAAATATAATCAAAATTAATAAAGTTAAGTTATATTTAGCCACAATATACTAAAAAAGAATAACAAATTTACCCCCTAAGAAGTATGCCTGTTTTTTGGTTTAAATAAAAAAGTTTTTGTTAATTTTAAAATTAGAGGGAATCATGTCAGCTTTGACAACATTTTGGATAACTTTAATTTTATATCTTATCATATACTACTTATATTTGTTTTATATTACGGTAATTATATTTAATCATAAAATATTTTAGTAAAAAAATATAACATAAAGCATAGCTTTGAAAACAAATTTTTATTAAAAGTTGCTTAAACAAATACTTTTAATGTTGTATAAAAGTATAAACAAGAAAATTTTTTAATTATTTTAATCATTAAAAATTTTAAACTACTGCTCATAGAAGTTAGTTCTAAATAAATTTTTTTATGTTGTATCATAGTTTAAAATTTTAACAAGTACTAAATTTAATAAATTATAATTTTAAAAAAATTTCCAAATACAAAATAATTTTATTGAAAAGATAACTTTAACATTACTTTTTAATTTTTCTCTTATTTTATTTTTTTTAACAATTTATTTTCATAATAATTATAATATTTATTTATAATTTGTTTTTATAATTAAAAATGAAATTAAAAACAAACAGAAAATCCAATTCACAAAAGAGTTAAAAAGAAAGAAATTTTTAAAATTAAAAAAAAAATAATAGTCTTAATGATTAATGGAGTATAAATCCGTTTTCTAAGTAATTTTAATGTTAATTAAATGTTAACTTTTATCAAACAAATGATAGATTAATAATCAAGTACAAATGTTCTAAAAATTTTATATTAGATTAAGATAAACAATAAACTATTTGTTCAATATTATTATAAGGACAAATAAACTTATTAAGTAATTGTTTTATCTTACTTTTATAAATTAATTTTATTTTATATTAACCAAGATTAGTTAAGCTAGAGAATACAGCTGAAAATAAAATACAAATAAATTCAAACTTACTAAAATAGTTAAATGTAATATGCGCGGCATAAGGCAGGAGCATCAATATCGAGCATTACTGAGTGAGTCATTTAAGTCTAAACAATAGTCTTTCTGACTTTAAATATAATTTTATTAATAACTCGGTTTTCACATCAACTGACAGACATTTAGCAAAACTTTAATATTTGTCGATAACTAACGTAAACATAACAGACATTTCATTGAATTGTTTGACAAAGCTTTCAAAACTACACACATTTGAAGTCGAGAGTAATTATCAAGAATTAAGTGATTCGTGTGTTTCCAATAAAAAAAATTAAAAATTGGAATTAATCGGAAAAATATTAATTTAAATGTGTTTAGCATAACGTTAATAGCAATTATTTTTAAAAATTAAATTATATTAATTGTTAAAAATAATTGAATTTTATAATTTAAATTAAATAACTTTTTGGACTTACTTGTTAGTGGTAATTAATTAATAATTTTTTTGTATTTAAGACTCTCGCGCTTTTGATCCTTTTAGAAGTCAACCCCTTCTGAAGGAGTTTTATAACATTAAATAACTTAAATTAAAATTTAGTCTTGTGTTGAATTTTATTTTTTATGTTTAATTTTATCTAAAATTAATAATTAAAAACATAGAAAAATATTTGTTTAAATTTAGAAATTTTTATTAACAATGGTGGCCACTAGATAATAAATCATCTTGTTTGTTAGCTTTTATACCTAGTGTTAAACATACAAAAACATTATATCTACAATGCCCTACACGGTCAGTTTTAGGCCACTGTAGATACAGTGTTTTTGTATGTTTATTAAACAGTTAAAGTGCTATTAAACTCTGTTGAACTATAAGATGTGCCCACATATGTTTATTATTATATTACTGTTTATTAAACATTCAAAAACAATGTATTTGTATGAAACTAAAAATGACATTGTTGTAAATTGCAAATATGTCTTGTTACATGTTAATTAAAAAAAATAATAATAAACTGTGACAAAACATTTAACTATTTTTAAAAAGTATAAAAACAAAAAAACACATTTAATATTTAAAATATATTTTAAAATGTACAGTCTATTACAAAATGAATGCGTAAATAAATATATAATAAATTGCATAAATTCATTATAAATAGTTTAATCTTTAAAATATCGGACTTAAGGTCGAATATAATTACAAAACTTTAATATATTTGAAAGTATTTGAAAACTATTTTTATATGTTTAAGACTTAATATGCTGACAATATTTTTATTTAATTGTCATGTTAACAAGAGTAGCACAATTATGCCACATAAGTATACTCTCAAGAAATAGTCAATTTATAGACTTTTTCAAAATTCTCGACACACTGAAACAAAAACCAATGAAAAAGTAAAATATGAATTTATTTATTTCAAATATGTTAATGTCAAATATGCTAATGTCGAATATGCTAATGTCGAAATGCTAATGTCGAATATGTTAATGTCGAATATGCTAAAATCGAATATGTTAATGTCGAAATGCTAATGTCGAATATGTTAATGTCGAATATGCTAATGTCGAATATGCTAATGTCGAATATGTTAATGTCGAATAT
>JAQFXP010003985.1:0-11431 GCA_034693685.1 Belba bartosi | reverse complement strand
AACATTAGTAGTCGTTTCGTACGAAAAGTATATTTCATTTATTTTATATAATTGATAAACGCATCCAATAATACAAATATTTATTAATAAAAATTTATAAGCGATAAAAATTAACATTATATTTTAAATTTTATTTATGAATATATAAAAAATTATAAAATTAAAACTTTATATTCACGTTAATAATATTTATTTGAAAATCTAATTTGTTTTTAAGTTTTTTAATTTTACTTCTAATATAATATGTTAATAAATTTTGTTTGAATCTAGTACAATAGCAAACAATAAAATTGAATAAATTTTGCCAACAATTTAATATTAAATAAAAATAGTTTAACTGCTTATATGTTTTGCTATAATTACATCAAAATTATTTAATCGTTAAAAATAATGAAAATAATCTAATTTTATATAACAATAAAATTTAATGCAATTAATATTTTTTACGTTATTTCAAAAACATGTAATTTATAAAAATAATTATTAAATTATAGATTTGCATTTTTTAAATTGATATTTTATTCCTAATAAATCAATGATACTTTTAATTTTACTTATGAATATATAAAAAAGATTTAAAACTAAAACTTTGTAATTACGTTAATAATATTTATTTGAAAATCTAATTTGTTTTTAAGTTTTTAAATTTTACTTATAATATAATATGTTAATAAATTTTGTTTGAATCTAATACAATAACAAACAATAAAATAGAATAAAGTTTGCCAACAATTTAATATTAAATAAAAATAGTTTAACTGCTTATATGTTTTGCTATAATTACATCAAAATTATTTAATCGTTAAAAATAATAAAAATAATCTAATTTTATATAACAATAAAATTTAATGCAAAAACATGTAATTTATAAAAATAATTTTTAATTTAAAAATTTGCAGTTTTAAAATCTATATTTTATATCTAATAAATCAATTAATTATACATGTTTTATTTTTATTATTATATTAATATTTATAATATTTGAAAAATAAAATAAAAATTAGCATGATAATTATAATATGTTATTTTATCACAAATGAAATAAATTAAAGTTAATACACAATAAATATATTGTTTTAACTCATTTATAAATAACTTTTTATAATTTACTTTTTTCTAAACAATCAATTAATTAATAAATTAATTCATAAACAGAACTCATCCCAAATGTGTGTCACCGGTCGGACTAATTAGAAATAGACTTATGTTTTAACATTTCTAATATTTGAATTAGTTCTTATTTATTTACTTTAAATTCAAAAACTATATCAATAGTAAAATACAATTAGTTTAATTGAAAATTATTATTAATGTAATTCTAGTTTAAATACAAAACATATCTAAAGAGACAATCAATTGAATAGCAATAAAATGAATTGTTTTCTAATAAAGTCTTCAATTGTTGTGACAATCGATAAGATCTTGTAATCCATTCATTGTTTCAGTCAATCGATCATTGCTTTAGTTTTCATTCGATTCGTTTTTTAAATATATTTTTCAATTAATTAAAATTTTATTAATTTATATTTATTTAGTAATTAATTCTAAATCAATTAGAAATTAGTCAATACTTTATTATTAGAACAAATTTAAATAAAAAATTAATATAAATTTGTATTAAATATTAATTAATTAAATTATTACATTTTATTTCAAATTGTTTTAAAATTTTATGGTTTTGTTTCAATTAAATTCAAAAT
This sequence comes from Belba bartosi, assembly GCA_034693685.1. Taxonomy (NCBI): domain Eukaryota; kingdom Metazoa; phylum Arthropoda; class Arachnida; order Sarcoptiformes; family Damaeidae; genus Belba; species Belba bartosi. The sequence goes on along the minus strand of JAQFXP010003985.1, from coordinate 9,731 downwards.
TAACTTAATTGCCAATAAATTCTCATTAAAAATAAATCAAAATTTTATCAAATTTTAAGTTTATACAGTATTATTTTTTTTTGAAAAATTGATAATTCGATCGATCTATGTTTGTATAAATTAATTTAATTTAATTAATTTTGATATTTTTTTAATTAATACGTTTATCAGAATATTGAGTGAATTCTGAGTTATCACCCAATTGAGGCTTACATAAAAATATTAAAATTATTTTTGATTCAGTTTGTTGATTTTTAAATAAAATATTTTTATATTTTATTATCTTATTTATAATTTCGAAAATAGAACGAGAAGTCATATTATATACTTGATAATTCATATACTACTAAACTTAATCCAACTACGCCTATGAGTTCTGGCATTATGAAAAGCTTAACTAAGCCAATATTCGGTATGAAGTGTTAATAACTGCAATTAAGTGGCAATTTCCTAATAGTGGATTGAATTGTTACCGAAATTGTTTTGTTCAAGACTATCGCTGTTGAGGAGGCTCGAAAACAAGAATTCACTCGTTCTCGACAACAACAACAGTTTCGGATTCAAACAAACAGTCATCTGAGACCTGATTTAGTGCCTCATGGAAGACCACCGGATCAGCAAAACAAAGAAGAGAAACACAACGCACCCAAATGATGCCTCACCGTCGGCCTCATCCTCGCGTCGGTGGAATTGTGGCACTACATGCCACACCCAAAACTCTTTGCCATTTTGAGCAACAGTTTCAATGCTCTGTTTCTCTGTCTCTTTCTCAGAATTGTTTGTTTTCTCAGAACTCAATTTCTGTTTTCAGTTTTGAAAATCTGTTTTCGATTTGTTTTTCGTTTTTCTCACAAAATGTTTACACAATTAACACAAATGTGTTAATTGTGAGAACGGAGCTCAAAAACGCTCTGTTCAGCTCTGTTCGACACACTTCAGTTCTGGCATCTCTTTCGTGTGCCACACAACCGAATGCTTTGACTTTGTTTTCAAATCAATTCTTTGTCTCAGTTTTGTGTTTTTCAATTCAATTCAATAAATTTTAGTATAAATTTAATTAAAAATATAAATGTAAAAAGTTAAATGTTTGGTTTATATTAAAAATATCATTGAAAAAATTAATTAATTAAAAATATAAATATTTAATTATACAAGTGTTAACAAAGATAAATTTTGATAAAATTAATAAAAGATAAAAATAAGCAGATGCTTGGTACATTAAATATTTTCTACTTAATTCAAATTATACATTTATAAAATAACTATTAAAAATATAAATTTAATTTATTTAAAAAATTGATTTGTATAATAAATAAATGGATTTATAGTTACTTTATTTATTTTTGATTGTGTCTTACTTGGCAAGTCACAATATTGATAAATCTTGAGGTAGTACTTGTTGAAAATATTAATTGAAATAATTTTCTAATTTAAATTGAGGTTTTATTTTAAGTAAAACATTTTCATTGCATATTTAATTTATAAAATTAAAAAGCGTCACATATTTTAATAATAAAAATTTGTTTGTTTGTTTATTTAAATTTTAATTTATGTTAAATTTGTTTTATTCAGGTTAGTTTAAGAAAATTATTATTTACAACGTTATTTTGCAATTATATTTTATGCTGAAAGTATCTTGTACCATTTGCAAAATTTGTTAGTAAAAGTGCATAATTTAAAAATAATTTTTAGTTAATTTTTAAAATTAAAGTTTTTTTTGTAATATTTCAATAATGTATAAAATTTAAAATAAATGTATTTTGAAAATATTTTTATTTTTGCATTTGTATTTTTATCTGGTATTATGTATTATTTAATTAAGCAAAAAATTATAATTTAATTAAATTTTATATTATAATCAATTTAAGAATTAGTTTATTTAAATTTAATTATGAATTTCTTTAACTAGTGTTCAGTGTATTGAATCTATAGCTAATGATAACAATCCCTATCCAGACGTCAAAACTTTTGATATCAACGTTCGTATGGTTTGAGTTACGTCTGAACCCATGAATAACACATTGAATACACATTACAAGCATTCGCTAAAAAGGCGTTTAGTTTACAGACTATATAGAAGTCAATTAAAAATCGAGAAAAATTTTGCCATTTATATCACTAAATCAAACTTAAATCAGAAATAAATACAGTTTTTACTCCATATATTGTACACATAAACAAGACCAAAAATACTAGTTTTACAAAATAGATGGCGATATGTTATCCGTTAAACTATACTAGTGTCGGCGCGTCGTTTAAATTGATATTTAATTAAGAAACAAAATATAAACAATTAAACAAAAAAACTAATTCTTTATTAATTATTTGATTCGTAAAAATTTTAAAATTAATTTATTGTATAGTTTGCAAAAATATTTTCTTTAATTGTAGTTAACAAAAGTTTGCTTAAAATTAATATAATTTACATTAATCGTAAATTTATATTAAAATATTAGTATTTATTTATTTAATAAATTTATTATACAGTAATTATATTTTTATTTTTTAAATAATTTATTTATAAATTAATTTAAATAAAATAAATAAATAAAAATCATAAATAAAACAATATTTGTGCCACTATTTCGGTCATCCATTCGGTGTATTTGATGAAAAACGGTCAATCGGTAAGTCTTAACGAGTCGTACAGTTATGATCTGTTACATCACTCTCAGGTCCCTCTCTATACTATAGCCATGAATTTATAATTTTTTTTAATATGTTTTATTTAAAATGAATTTAAAACTCGTCTTGATTGTATTGCTCTTTTCTTTTGTAATATAATTGGTTTAATATTAATATTTTTTATTTTAATTTTATTATTTATAATATTTTGATAATAATTATTAATTTTTTTAAACAAAATGAGACAAATGTCTGAAAATCTTAAAATTGAAAAACCAAACCATAGGCTGAGAATCGATGAGTTGAGACACAAATACTCTTCGAAATACATTTTTGGGTATATTTCGTATATAACTGTCGGATGTTTTGAAAATTGAACATAAATTGAAAAATTATATTTATCTAAAATATTTGCTAAGTTTTTATTAGTGGAAGTTTTAAAATATTCTCTATAACATTCAGTTTTATGTTTACAAAATTTATAGCAATATTCAGTAATATTTGTCGGAAAAAAATTTGCATGATCTTTAAATTTTAGCATGCTATTTAAATTGCAACAAAATAAATCAAATGGATAAACTTTGTTTAAATTGATATAATTATCAATTTCACATTTTCTTATACATTCATATCTGGTTTGTTTTGCGAAACAAATACTATTAAAAGGTTTGAATTTATATTCGACTATATCTTTATTGTATGTAAGCAAAAATGTTTTAGATTTCAAAAATTCGATATTAATTAAATTTTCTAAAAAATGTAAATAATTGTAAACATTTCTAGAATGTATCTGCGCAAATATTAAATTATTTTTAATTAATTCTTCATAATTAATAATAATTTGTACTATATTAACAAATTTATTGTCCAATTGGTATCTGTCGTCAGATTCACTGTTTAATTGAGGAAATATTGTAAAACAAAATATATCTCCGCTTAAGGATAGACTATAATTAGCAATCGATTCACAATCAATAGTTTTTATATCATTTGTACTTGCTTGAATTATTTTACATTCAAACAATTTTTTTAGTAAATTCAACATTTCAAATTGCTTTTTAATAGTAAAATTATTTATGTTATTAATTTGGTCATTTTTAAAATTATTATTATTAAATATTAGCTTTTTCTCGAAACAGATACTAATAGCCGGCAATGATATATCGGTTTCAAACCTAACATTAGTAGTCGTTTCGTACGAAAAGTATATTTCATTTATTTTATATAATTGATAAACACATCCAAACAAACAAAACAATTTTGTAAATATTTTATACATTAATATAAATTTCATTTTATTTGATTTAAATTTATATTTTATTTTAGAAATTAATTATTATATAAATTTAAACTGCTTTTATTAATTTAATATAATATAAAATGTTTATATTTAATACAGTAATATAAATATGACGTTGATAAAATTCGATTATTTAATTAAAAATTTATTAATATAAAATTTTTACAAAAACATTATTCACTTATATTAAACTTAATTATTTTTTAGCTTTGAGTTAATTATTTAAAAAATTTATTATAAAAATAATTATTTTGTTGTCGTTTTAATAATTATACATTTAAAGGCATTAATAATTATCAATAAAATATTCTGCAATTTGTAAACGTTTACTAATATTTAACAAACAATAAGTATATAATTAATTACATTTATAAAAGTTTATTTTATTTTAGCAAGATGATTAAATCTAATTTCTTTAGTTTTATGATTAAATAATTAAGAAACTGTTAAGTTACTAATTAACAAAATTTAGGTATAAAGCCACAATTAAGCAATTTATATTCACGCCAAAATGGTCAATATTGTTCTTATTGGTTACTAATGTTACCATGCAATATTTGTAATGTTTATAATATCTCATTAATATTAAGTAAAAATTAAGTTGAGAAAGTAACATAATTTTGAAATTTACAAAAAGTGACTTAGCACTTTGCACAAAACATTGCACAAAAAAGTGCACAACATTTTTTGATTATATCTGACTTACAATTGTTTTCGTGGATAGAAGTTTAAATTATCTAATATTTTGTATTTTAAATATGAATTAACATATTTAGGGTTTTTGATTAAACAGTTGCTTAGAAACACCAAATGGGTAATTTGCAAGCGCGAGCATTGTAAACTTTTTGCCTTTGGTTCCCGAACAGGTAATAACTAGACTTGGCAGAATGTAGATTTCTAGATTGTAGTAAGTGGCGACTATATACACACTTATGCCGCACAAAAAATAAATTGTAAAATTATTTGATATATATTGTTAAATATTCAAATTCTAATGTCGAATATATTAAAATCAAATATGCTAATGGCGAATATACTAATGTCAAATATGTTAATGTCAAATATATTATGGCAAATATGCTAATGTCGAATACATTATGTCAAATATGTTTATGTCGAATATATTATGGCAAATATGCTAATGTCGAATACATTATGTCAAATATGCTTATGTCGAATATATTATGGCAAATATGCTAATGTCGAATATATTATGGCAAATATGCTAATGTCGAATATATTATGTCAAATATGCTAATGTCGAATAATTATGTCATATATGATAATGTCGAATATGCTAATGTCGAATATGCTAATTTGACATTAACATATTCGACATTAGAATTTGCATATTCGACTTTAGTATATTAGACATTATCATATATAACATAATTATTCGACATTAGCATATTTGACATAATATATTCGACATTAGCATATTTAACATTAGAATTTGCATATTCGACTTTAGTATATTAGACATTAGAATATTTAACCTTAATATAAGCATATTTGACATAATATATTCGACATTAGAATTTGCATATTTGGCAATATATATCAAATAATTTTACAATTTATTTTTTGCTCGGCATAAGTGTGTATATAATCGGCACGTACCACAATCTAAAAAGCTACGAGAAAAGCTACATTCCGCCAAGTTTAGTAATAACTCTTTTAGTCTAATAATAGTTCTTATAAGGTAAGTTTAAGCTTTATGTTCTTATACTCCGAGGTAAAAGAACATGTTCTTAAAAATGAGAATAAAAACTTGTTTTTAACTTTAAGTTTAATGCAAATAATTTTGATAAGAATGCTAAATTTTAAAGTTTAAAAATTAAAACATGACAAAATTAAAAACATTTATAAAGAAATGATAAAAAATAATGTTTTTAAATTAACACATTTTTAATTAAAATTCACAGTTATTTTGAATAACAACTCATTTATTTCTTAAAATTTTTATAAAACAAAGTTAATTAATGTTAAATTTATTGTTAAACAAAAATTTGTAAAATAATTATATTAATAATAATTTATCTAATTTATTGAGAAATTCGTATTTATTTAGCATATAAATTAGATGTTTTAAAAAATTAAAAGAAATTAAACTAAAACAAACTGAGAAAATTTTGGATTAACTGATAAAAATGATGGCGAAGACATTGAATTAGACAAATTATTAGTAATTTATTATCAAACTATCAAAATAGACATATAATTTATTAGTATATACAATAAATTAATTATAAATTTATAAAATTAATAAATTTGTGTCACTTAGTATAGTTTGAATTTACCTCGCCTTATAAGAAAATCTTTAACTCAATTTTCTTAACATCTTTAACTCAAAATTTAGAAAATGATCTAATTCACCTTATAAGAACATGTTTTAAACTGTGAGGGAATACGGTAATAAATTATATAATAAATGCTTTTTGAATACAACACATAAATGTGCGGCAAATGTAAAAAATAAGAATTTAATCAAATGTTTTGAAGTTTAATCATTATATTTATTTAATCATTATGTATTTCATTGATTATTTCTAAATAAAGATTATTATTATTATTATTATTTAAAAATTTTATATAAATTGAAATATTTTATTATTAATTCAAAAACAGTATTTTACTGAAAACTATTATTAATGTAATTATAATTTCAATACAAAATATATCTAAAGAGACAATTAAATAAATAGCAATTAAATTAACAATTATTAAACAATTATATTTTGTATCAATAAATCGATTCAATTATTTATCTTATTTTATGTCAAATTTTTGCCAATATTTCTATACAATAAAAGCCATGACTTGAGTCGATTTAATTGGTTTATAAACTATGTTATTAAATGTAACGATAAATTTTTGGATTTTCTTGCATTTAGTCATTAATTCGGAAATACATAAATCACTCAATTGTCTCGTTTTTCCAATTTTTAAAAACTGTAGTTTCGGTAAACATTGCAATGATTTCAATGCAATGTCTGTTATAATTGAGTAATCGATTGATAAATATTGAAGTTTTGGTAAATGTTTGTCAATTGATATGAAAAACGAGTCATTAATATAATTATTATTATAAATATCGAGCTTTAAATGAGTTAATTGTTTTAATTTACTAAATAATTGACTCAATAATACAAACGATTCAAAAATACTTAATCCCAATTCCAATCGCTTTAAATGTTTAAAATTTTGATTAATTGATTCAATTATTCCCGAAATCAATATATCAGTCAATTTTCGCTCTAAAAAATCAATCAAAAATTTCTTCAGATTTTTACAGTTTATACCGATTTGAGCCAAATGTTTGATAAATAAACTATTAATTGGTTTGAACTGTCGATTAAAAATTAAATTAATTTCAATTAATTCCGACATTTCTGACAAACCATTCATTAGAATATCAAATGGATTCTGAGTTAACCAATAATCGAGAGAAAGAGTAATACTTTTGAAACTATTTTTATAGTATTTAACAAACAATTCAAATGTTTTTACGTCATTATCACTGAAATAAATCATTATTTTCGACAATCTATTCATTGAAACTATATTTTCATTATTTAAGACTTCAGAAAATTTTCGACATTTTGCGTCAAATTTAACCAAATTTGGGAACAATTTTAGATTCGATGCAAATTCTGAAGAGTTTAATGAAATTGATTTTAAAGTTTTGCCAAATTTGAGAAAAAACTCATATAATGTCGATTCGTCAATAAAGTCATCGCAAAAATTAATTTTAGATAAATTTAAACAAAATTTGTTTATTATTTTAAACACTTGATCGTAATTTGCAGTATATGTGCTATCAGTTTCAATCAAATTAACATTTTTACACTTTTTAAGTATTGACTCAAATATTATCAGATCTACATAATAGTCAGTTTTGATTTTATTTCTTAAGTTGTAATCGAATACCAAATTGTATTGACTCTCAAATACACATCTCTTCCACTGTTTGGACAGACATTCAAACCTAAACTTGTCTTCAAATGTGAGATAACTTAACACTTCTTCGCATAAGTCGTCACCAAATCTCTCGAAACTCTCTTTACTATACATTTCACTCATTATTCAATTGAAACACAAATTGAGTTAAACTTCAAAATCAATACTTATGTCAAAAAAGTTGACTAAATATGAGACCAATTGAGACAATATTTAAGTCCAAAACTTAAAGTATTTAAACAAAAGTGTTATTAAATCGAAGTTTTGTTCAAAACATAAATTAACTTAAGATTTGATATATTAGAGGGAGAGTGAGAGCACCGGTGGGTCTAACCGCACAAACACTGAAATTACGCAATAATGTAATTACGACTACCTGTTCGACATACAAAGCACCGGCAGATCTACATTACAGGCGTTGAACTTTAGCACCAATTTTGTGTTTAAAAGCTATTCAATAGTAACGAAAGAATTGATACTATATTCGAGGAATGGAATGAAAATAATTAAAATTTTTGTTAAAATGAATTCAAATTTAAATTACTTTAAAAATATTGTCAAAACTTGTGGTCAGTGTCGGACTCCACTCACTCTTCGGATCTTCAGTTCACTCCTCGACGACACCAATACTGGCCTTACGTTTGACACGAGTTTTGAAATTAAATATTAATTTATATATAATTGAATTATTACAATAAATGCAATAAAACAATAATTATCAGAAATTGTTAAACATTTTCACTAAATATCAAATTAAATGTTTTGCAAAAAAGTGTTTTTAAAAACAAACTCAATGTCTGTTTCGAAAAAATAGTTTTAAATTTAATAATTTTTTTAAAATTTACATTAATTTAATGCAAATAATTTTTACAAATATTTAAGTTATTATTCAATTATCTATAAATCAAATTAAATTTGAATTCAATCCCAATAAACAAAACCTTATTTAGATTAACGTTTGATTTAGTCGATCAAATCATACGACTAATAAATGGAAACATAATCACCAATTGGTTGGCATTTAAGCACTAAATAATGTTTACATATACTGTAAATTAGGCCTGGACAAACCCTAAAAGTTTAAGTTAGCTTTTTACTGTTTTTTAAACATTTAAAAACAATATATTTGCAAATTGGCATACGAGTCGCTGCAGTTAACTTATTTTTAATTGTGAATAAATAGTAAACTAGCTAATTTATATTTTAAACTCTTAGGTTTTGTCCAGGCCTACTTTATATCTAACATGGACCAAAATTTTTAGAAATAAATCATTATTTGTGCGAAAAGTATGGCTTATGAGTAGATATGTATATTATAATAAATAAACAATAATTATGGTTTTTCTAGTTTTATATTTTAACATTTTTATATTATATTAATAAATCTTGACATTTAATCAAGCAGATAATTGTAAACCTTTTTAAATGTAATTTTTAAAATATATTTTTATAAACATTAATAAAATGTTGAAAAAAGAATTAAACAAATAGGTAATGGCCTCATGGTTTTGAATAAAATTAAAAATATATTCATTATATAATGTATTTTACTTTAAAATAAATTTGGTAAGAATCGGTTAAATAGATTTTTAGTAATAAATTTTTGAATTTTTTACAATTACATAAGAAGCAATCTTTAGATAAATACGTTTGCTGTATACAGTATACTGCTTAAAGCGCAGGCGGGTGGCGCAGTGGTAATTTTTCCGTTCTCTAACCCTGAGTTAGTGGGTTCGAACTCCAGCTGTGGCAAGAATTTTTCTTAACAAAAAAAAATTCTAGACGTGAGTTGAGGCTAGAATGACCACGGGCCTTACCAAGGGCCGTCTACTGGTAGTGTACGCTA
>JAQFXP010003984.1:0-11434 GCA_034693685.1 Belba bartosi | reverse complement strand
TGACTATGAATCGGAAGGTTTTGAATGCGATTTGGATTTGGATTATATGAATGACTCAAACGATGAGACTATCGATGAAAAAGTTGGACTAAATTGTGTTCAAAATGAAGATATCGTTGAAGTAATCACTTTCTTATCGAAAAGTAAAACAAGTTTTGAATCAAATAATGAATTAATTAATAAAAGTTCAGAAAAATTGTCGAAAAAGACATTAAAAGAACAAAAATGCGAAACAATTGACAAAAATAAGAGAAAAAGAAAACAAAAGTCTATTAAAACTGAAACAGAATTAAGTGATTCTTATATTGAGAGCAAATATGAGACCAATAGAGACGAAGAGTTGAGTTATAATTGTTTGGAAAATAAGAATAAAAATCAAAAAACAAATCAAAACAAAGAATTCATTGAATCGATGAGTACTTCAGACCTAAAGCAAAGAATTTGTGGAATCAATGGATGTCTCAAACAATTCAAATACAGCTATAGTTTGTTTAGCCATCGCTTAAGACTACATCCGGAAGAGTTCGATGACATCGAATGGATTGAGTGCTCAGAAAATGGCTGTCATTTCCGAACTAAATCAAAAAATTTAATTTATAAACATTTGAGAAAAATTCACAAAATTATGACAATATCTAAAGAGAAGACAATATCTGAAGTGAAAACAATTGACGGAAAGTATGTCTGCGATTGGATTGGATGTGAGAAACAGTTCGAACGAATAGATCGCTTGAAAAGACATAAATTGATTCATTTGGGAAACACCTATCGGTGCGATTGGAACGGATGTGACTATAAGGCCGGCTCTAAAAAAGGTTTAGAAACACATAAACTGAAACATTCGAACGAAAGACACTTCGAGTGTTCGCTCAATGACTGCAATAAACGGTTCAAAAGTGATAATGACTTTCGAAGCCATCAATTGAGAGCACATCCGGAAGAGTTCGCTCACATCGAATGGATTGAATGCACAGAAATCGGCTGTAATTTCCGAACTAAACTCAAACGCGATTTGAATAAACATAATAACAGACATAACGACAAATATTTATGTGATTTCCCCGACTGTGGCTATAGAGCCAAAGCACTGTCGGATCTAATCGCACACAAACGGCGGCACTCGAGTGACGCCTCATTTGGTTGCGATTATTGCGACAATAAATACAAAAACAAAAATAGTTTGGATTTGCATCAGAAGAGCGCACATCCGGAGCTCTGTCCACACATCGATTACTTGGAATGCAGTGAAAACGGCTGTAATTATAAGACTAAAGTCATGACTCTATTCAATAAACACAAACTCAATCACTCAAAGCCACACATTTGTGCTGAATGTCCGAAACGGTTCTCCCGATTATCGTATTTGAGACAACACGAGAGCATTCATAGCAAACCATTCGAATGCACGCAATGCTCGAAACGGTTCGGTTCGAAGAAGTCGTTCGAAAATCACACACAAGAACACAACGGAATCGTCTTTTCCTGTGCTGTCGCCGGTTGTGCCAAAACTTTTAATACCGAATCGTATCTGAGAATACATATGAAACGGCACACTAATCCCCGGCCGTTCCGCTGCGAATGGCCCGGATGTGACCGCAGTTTTGAAGCGAATGCAGTGATGATATGCCACAGGAATAGCCATTTGGAGGAAATGAGTTACTCTTGTGTTTGGCCTAATTGTGATAAAACGTATTCAACGAAAGGCTCGCTTTCGGTACATATTGGTCGACACAAGCGGTTAGGCTATCGGTGCGATTGGGACGGATGTGAATATCAGACGACAAATCCGATTAGACTTCAAAATCATAAGAATATACATAAAAATCAATGAAATATTTGACTCATTTATTGACCAAAAACTTTCATTCAGTGATTATGAGTCAAAAAGTGTTAATAAAACAATTTAAATAAAATTTTTTTTAACTAGCTAATTTAATTATTATTACCAAATTTTGTCATTTTTAGTTTAATTTTAATTAATTAAAAATTTTTGAAAATTGAATAATATTTATAAAATTAATATTTGTTCCAAAAACCTAATTAATAACTTATATTAGTCTAAAAAACAACAGATTTAACATGTTAAAATACTTTTATATTTATTAAAAATAATATTAACAAGTTTAGTACAATTTTATTGATATAATCCTGTACAAAAGTCAACTTCAATAAAGTCACATCAGTTTCAAATTAATAAACTAAACCTGATCACTTTGTCGAGACATTATATTTCTAAAGTACAGTCTATCCCGCGTAGTGTTAACCCGCTTATTGTGAATACCAGCTTATATTGAACGTGTTGATAAGAGCCAAGTTTAAATATACAGTCTATCCAGGATATAGTCAACAGTTCAGTTCGGTTCTGTAAATTTTGTTTACTATAAACGGGATATACTATAAAATTTAATAATGTATTTGAACTTGGTTCTTAACAAATCGTTTACTATAAGCGGGTAGTTACAATATGAGGATTAACACTAAGCGGGATCGACTGTATTATAGAATTTTTATTTTTTATAGTGAATTACGCTTATAGTGAACGAATTTTACTAAATCTAGCTATTTACTATATTTCGAATAGACTGTAGCTTGAATGTTTCTTAACCTCAACTGTACTTGTTACATAATTAACAAAATAAAATAAGATGAAATTTGCTTTATAGATCTAAAACTTGATTTAATTACAAATTTTCATTTGAATTACATTTGAGCATCACTTAATTATTTGAAACTCATCTTTGCTAATACATAAAAAAGAATCTAGGTTAATTAGGTGCAAAATTTGATGAATTTTAGATCAAAATTGATGTTTAAAGAATTAGATCAGTTAAAAGTTTAAAGTGAGTATATGACTAAATGTTCAACATTTTTCAAAACAAGTTTAACCTAAAGGATAAAAATTTTTACTTTTTATTTTGTTGTATTAAATGTTAACATTTAAAAAGTATAACAATTAAATAAAATATTAACTATTAAGATTTTTTTAATTTACAAAATTATAATAAATAAATAACAAAAAATAAAAGTTTTAAAAAATTAATATTGTTTTTTTTGTAAAAATAAAATAATTTTTACTTTTTAAAATGTTCAAGGTAAATAACTTTTAGTTACTTTAAAAAATTTAATCATGTTTAACAATTTTTAATATAAATTTTTAGAAATATTTATTTTTGTTACTAATAAATAACGTCATTTCACAACCGATTAATAATTCAACAATCGATTCAAGTGGTACTGATGGGAAAACGGTATATAATGATGAAAACCTGCCTGTGCAAAATAAAAACCAACCCATTCCACCCAATATTGTTAATATTGGTTCGAATTCAGTGCCCGTTATCGTACGGTTTGAGTCGAAGTCGAGTCCACTCACTATAGAACAAGTGCACACTCCGGGCCTACAAACCGCTATACCGATGACCAGAAGTCAAGATCAAATCGAGCGACTCGTACACGAAATTATGCGACCATTTCTACAAGAATTACGACAACAAATGATTACAACGAGTAAACCAACACAAGAAGTCAAACCACAAGTTGAAGCTGTGGTTAATACAGTTAATGACAGTAGCTCAAGTGGTGTTAAAATTAGCCTAGCTAGCAAACAAATGCCATTAACTTCAAACTCTTCAAGTTCGGGTGTAATGTTTCATGTTCCAACTAAACCGAAAAATATTGAAAAAATCGATCTAGCTGAAAACGTTGATAAAACAAATAAAGATACAGAGCCAGATCCATTTTTGAATTTGTCACCAATTGTAACAATCTCATTTGACGAAGTACCTGATAGATTCGAAACAGTTCGAAAAAATCAAAAATCTTTCGATTTATCACAAAATAAAATTGCATCAAATTTTGCGCCTGTTCAAATACTCCCTCTATCCCAGTCAGTTGGTACACCAAACTTGTTTAAAAATACCAGGAAACGATTTTATCAAAAGTTTGTTAATTCATAAATTGGTAAATTTAATACAAATAAATTTTTATTCAATTACAAAATTAATCTAGATACATACAACAAAAATACAGTACGTTTTGAAAATTTATAATTTACACTTGTTTATTTGTTGTGTTAAATACAAAGTATGTAAAAATATATATAACTATATATAACTAAATATATATATATATATAAATAGCAAAATTTTATGCAATTTTTCTCTTATTTGAATAAATAAAATATTCGTGTAATGAGTTGAGCGGATATTCCAAAAGCAAAGCCATAATTACACTGAAAAAACTCGTTAATAAAATATATAATAAAAACAAGATATTTATGTAATGAACGGAAAAATTATCGCTAAAATCAATCGCATCTAAAACTTTGATTACGATAATCGGATGAATCATTTGTTGCATTAACGACAGCTTATATATCAATCGCAATGGCGTCGAATTAAAAAACCGAACAAACACATTTTTGATATTATATGCGCCTGCTAAAATAAGATACCCAGCTAATAGTGCGAAAAATGTGCGATATGTTGCAAATGACAAGGAGCCTAAAAATGAATCGAGGTCAAGTACGAGAATTCCCATAATGCTCAAATAGGACACACAAATGAGCAGTGTCAAAAAGCAGAATTTGAATATTTGTCTTGTTAATCTATTAGCGCCAAAAATGATTATGTCCACTTTATCGAGGCTGGCTGATTTTTGATATAAATATCCGATGTATAGACCAATTAGATAACTACTGAATCGACAATAAGTTTTGAAAAATATTTGTTTCATTACGTTTTCGTGAGTTCTGACGAAATTATGTGTTAAACGAATTAATTTTTTTTTAAAAATAAATTAATATAATTTAAAAGTAATTAGCCACACAAGTGCAATACAATCTGAATTATATTAATAAATGCAAGTATTTGTTTGTTATATTTAATTACCGAGTAAGTTAGAAATTTATAGCAAATTTTAGTTTTTTTTAATTTTTTAAAAATTTTACATAATTTTTATAAATTTGAAAACACATTAACTACATTAACTGGAAACACCTAACAAACGTGTTTTCAATTAATGTAGTTAGCGTGTTTTTAGATTTGTGTATGTTAATGTTTAGAAAATACGTTTTTAAAAACCTAATATCCGTTATAAAGTTCTAAACTGACCAAACTCTTCTGGTGGTTAATTATTTATGACTAACAAGATAAATTTTTAAAATTAAATAAACAAATTGCTTACATTACATTCCTGGTTGACCTTACTTTATGGTCACTAACAACGCCAATAAAGTAAGTTTGAGTGAATATGATTAATGATGATAATAAAGATAAGGTAATCATTAAATTACGTCCCTTTTTATGGTTTCTATCAAGTTTAATATTTAATAAATTAAATTAATTTAATAAGATAATTATTTTATCAACAATATTTTTGTTACTAACTCAGCAAGTTTACGCAAAATAAATGGACTAATAAATATTAATTGAACAAGCATGCATTGATACCAGCACCAAGATAAAAACTAATAAAAATAGAAAATTATTTTTAAAAACTTAAATATTTGATTAAATATATATTTACCGTATATTTTCTATCCAAGTAATTTTGAAGAAAAAATATATTAATAAGCCAGATTTTCCAATTTATGTCCGGATATTTAATTTGATATTTTTTCAAAATTCTTATATGTTGTCCAGTTGTTAATGAAATCAAATTGAATACATTGTAAATAATTGCAAGTCGCCACAATTTCTTCAAAATAAATTTTACGTAATTTATGCGACCCTTTTTAGCTAGATACTCGTCATAATAACATTTTGCCACTAATAGTCCGCTTATTATAAAAAATATGTCGTTTTTTAAAGTAGCAAATTGTGTTGATTTAGTCATGCTTTCAGTTATGTCAACAGGCTTGTTTGTCATTACATTAATATAACGTATTAAATTTGGTACAAATACAGGAACGAGCATGTAAAAATGACCATGCAACACAATTAAAGTTAAGACGGCTCGTATTCCATTTAAGAAACTTAAATTTTTATTTTCATTTCTAATTTGTTTTAAATAAAATTTTTCAAAATTTTTTGTCAATGAAAAACAGTTGAGAAAATTGTTTGTTTTAAACAGTTGTAAATAATCACTAATAGTCGCAACTAATATAAAAATAATCCACAATTTTGTTAATGTAATAAATTTTCCTAGAACAGTATCAACGTTATTTGAAAATTTGCCTAATTTGAAAATATTTGTTTCAAGCTCAAGTTTAACGCCATTCTATATAGATTTAATCAATGTTTAAAAAATATTTATATGTTTAATAATATTTTTTTATTTTTTTACTTACAAAAAAATAGATCAATTCAGGAACCGTGTTCATTTTTAATTTTTACATAAAATAAAAAATTAAAAAAAAATTATTTTAGATATAATTTGAAAAATATATTTGAAATTTTCTATAAATAATTTTATCTTCCTTTAAAACCGACAATTAATAAAATAATAATAAATATGAAAAGGTTATTTTTTCCTTATTTTTATTAATATTGTACATGTACATTTATTATGCTAAAATTTTTAATTTATAAAAAAATAAATAACGTTAAAATATTTTAAATAAAAATTTAAAACTAGTTAGATTATGTTTGTGATTATTCATATAATAAATTATTTTTTAATCATAAAAAATTCGAATTTATATAAACTTAACTAATTTATTATTAAAAAACATTAAATGTACTAATTTGTTTTATAAAATATTTGAATATAATTTATAACTTGTTTAAGTTTTAACAAATTTTTATCAAAAAAATTCATAATTACTTTCTAGGAAATGAATTTTTTAAAAAATTATTTATCTTCCGATATAATACTGTATAAATAAAAAAATTTCCATGATAACACCACCAAATTATTTTTATAAAAATAAACTACCGTATATTTGATAATCAAATAAATTTATCATGAAAAAAATACTAAAATAAAAAATTTTAAAACTTACCAGCAAACAAACAAAAATATTAAATAATAATAAAACAAAAAGTATAGCAAATAAACGGAATAACATTTATTAGAAGCCAAACGAAAAAATATACATCAATTTGAATCAAATGTATAAAACAAAAAAAAATTTAGAACAAAAAAAATGAGCAATAGATAAAATACCAAATTAAATCAACAGTAAAACAAAAAATAAGCAAAAATAATTTTAACTGGCAGGCTTTAACATCTTGAGATACTACGAGGTTACGGTGACAATCCGGATCTAACCATGGTAAACGCGAGCGCCATAACCATGACCATAAGCACCATAGGCACCATGACCATAGGCGAGCGGAGCGGCAGCATAACCACCATAGTAAGCACCATGACCATAGGATCGGGCCGCATACGGATAGGCTCCATAGCCGCCATAGGCCGCGTAGTACTGGGCGGTGGCGACGGCGATCACCACTGCGACGATAAGAAGGGCTAACATGGCTTTCATTTTTGGTTGAATTAGTTTTTGTTACGTTTTGACACAAAATATACGAATGTTTTGCAACTAATTTGGTACTAATTTTTGGGATGAGTTCTCGTATTTATAGTCTGTGAGCTCGAGTGCCAAACCTATTATTGAAGGTCTTTTTAGGGCTTTTCTCTTGTATTGCATTGTTATGTAGTTTTTGCTTTAAATAACAATTTTTTTTTATTGATTTGTTATAACGGCTAAAGATTTCTCACTCTTTAACTCTTTTTTCAAGTACAAGGTTTTTGTTTTTTTAATAACCAAGTTTGTAGTTATGCTTGAGATTATGTATGTATTTTTCACCTTGCTATTTTCTCTTTCTCCTCGCCCTTTACCTTTCCTACCAGTCTTTGAGTCATAAAATTATTATTAATTTTTTTCAAGATTTTTATTGTAATTAATGATCAGTTTTTGACAATATATACGATATTATACTTTGTTTTTCTGTTTGATGTCTAAGTTTTGACAAAATTATAATTTAAAAATTTTTTTCGATTCAGAAGGTTATCATTAATTCGTCGATTAGTTTATACTTTAGGATAAAATAATTAATAATTTATGTGTTTTTAAAATATGTGATGATTATCATCATGTTTGATTGCTTTTACATAATAAGCCAGATTATTAACAGACAAAATGTAACAAAAAAAATTATTTTTTTGATTATATGCCAATTGAATGGTTAATTGAGTTAATTTTTTTTAGATAAGCATTAGATATAATATTTTAAATTTTTTTAAACACTTTTTCCGCTATTAAATAGATTATAAGATTTAGTCGATAACTGTAGTCGTAATTGACATCTGAATAGCCGTCTGTTTATTGGATTTGAGTTTTTATGTTAGCAATGAATATATCGGAAAATTTTGAGGAAATTTTAGAAATTACTTCATTTTTTATTCAATAATCTAACAAAAAATTGTTTGAAAAAGAGAGAAAAAGTTAGTTTTGATTTTGAATTTTGTTTTTCTTTATTTTTTAGGTCAAGTTTACAATCGTGTGCTTAGAATCGGTTAATTTGATTGTTTGTCGAAATTATATACATTTTATCGCATTTGTTGTCAAAAATTATAGATTTTGTTTCTGAAAATAAACATTTTATTAGAAAATCAATATTTTTGAAATCAATAATTAATTTTGTTTTGGAAATTCCCTAATAATAAATTTATACATTATTCCAACAAAAATATATAAGGTATAAAAAATAAATGCACACGCTATTTTTTTTAAACTACTACATTTATTTTAAATAATATTTTTAAAAATTATTTTATAAAAAATTAATTACATTTTGTTAAACACAATTAATTAATAAATATACTATTTTTTGTTAAATACTAATAATAATATTTTAATCGTTTAATTAAACTTTAATTAGTTAAAGCAGTTTAGAATAATAATTGTTTAACAAAAAAAATTGCAATACACTTATGCGTGTATGTCAATGTATCAATAACAATTTTTATGAAATGTTTTTAATAACATATTTTTGGCGTTTTTCCAATTAATTTTTTTTATTAATGAAATACTTAATTTAATCAATACATAATAAAAAATACTTTTAATTTTATGCAATGTAGAATGCCACACCTTTAAGATATCGGTATTAAAACCAGTTTGCTAATTTACTGTTATTGTGTAATAAATTAAAAAAAAACATTAATATTGAAACAATTTTAACTAATATTGTTTTTAATAGAAATATTTTAATTAAAGTTACATAACAAAAGTTTAACTAACTTATTAAAACAAATTATGTAAAAAATAGCAAAATTTTTATTTTTGAATGTAATTTTAAATGTATTGAGATTATTTGCTAATGAATTGTGGCATTGTGTTTAATTTTGTTTATATTGTAAATTAAAAATATAATTAAATTATTATAGAAATTTTAATTATTTAATAATTCACCAAAAATCGTAATGTCACATCCCCATTGCTTACTATCTTGCGGCTCCATTTCTAAACCAATATCGGAACAATCCAATCCGCCTGATACAATTTTGATTTTTGGAAATGAGAGCTCGCTTAATTTTTGTATAATTTTAATGCCAGTTATAATTGAGTCCGAATTAAATTTGCGATTAATAGTATAAACATTTTGTCCAAAACGTGACATTGACTCTGTGTGCAATATCATACCTTGATCAATTTTACCAAGTATAAAACTATTATCATGCTTTGTTTGTTCCAGTGCAGCATTAAAATAATTATTATAATCCAAAAACGTTTTCCAGTAATCATCTTGTTTATATTTTTCAAGCAATGCATGATAGGCTTTAGTTATTAGATTAAATTGCTCATTTGCCTCCTCTGTATTATTTTTATCCGGGTGACATTTGAGTGACTGTTCTCTGTACGCTTGTTTAATCTCTTCCAAAGTAGCATGGTTTGATATTCCAAGAGTTTTGTAATGATTCTTGTTATTATTTGAAAATAATTTATACATGATAAAAGTTGTAACAACAGAAAGAATAATTAGACTTACTATAAAAAAAATAATTATTTAAACAGTTAATCAAAATATTTACTACAAATTATACTCACGCATTATCATAATTTATTTAACTAGTTAAATTAATTATTGTTAGATATATTAAGTCATTTATTTAAATTAAGATTATTTTATTACAATTATAAGAAAATTTTACTTTAGAGCACAATTTGGTACAACTTTGTTGTTTTTACTTTGAGATAAATACTTTTATTGCGCATGTATGAAATTAGTAATTTTAAACAAATAAATAGAATTTGCAAATTTTTAAATTGCTCTAAATTGTTTATTAATTTAAATTACAGTCTATCCCGGATATAGTGAACAGCTCGGTTCTGTAAAAGTTGTTTACTATTAACGGAATTCACTATAAACGATTAAAATTTAATAATGTATTTAAACTTATTTGTTAACAAATCGTTCACTAAAAGCGGGTATTTACAATAAGAGGGTTAACACTAAGCGAGATAGACTGTAAATACAAATCAAAGTCTAAATATTTTTTATTGTTGTATAATAATTCACATTAAACACAATATCAAAGTTTGTATATTTGTATAAAATTAATATGAAATTTTAATTTTGTTATTGAGCTCAGTTAGCTATTAAATTTTAATGTGTATATTAAAAAATGTTAAATTAAATAAGTGTAATGTGCAACACAAAACCACCGTTCATATCAACAATTACATCCTGGCTCAAATTTACTTTAAAAAACAACTGAAAAATGAGTCATGAACAACTGTTAGAGTTGCTGATAAAAATAGTCTGAAATTTAGCCCTCGATTAGATATATTCAATATATTTGTTACGAAAAATAAGTTGTGAAAAAATTAAATATCTTTTATTAAATGTTTTTATTATTTTGGAATTTTTAAGCAAAAAATAACGTTTATATATTTTATTAGATAAATACTTACAAGCTAGTAATCACTTAAAGTCTAATTTTATATTTTACAATAATATCAATTAGCTTGTTACTTTGAAAGATATTCTTTAGACCCAAGCTGCCCAAATATTGTAGAAAAGAAAAAATAAGTTTACAATAAATATTTAGCTTGTATATTTATAGATTTTAGATATTAATTAAAATTTAATTTTTAATGCAAAGCTAAACTTTGTTAATAAACTGAATTTACAACAATTTATTTATTTCACTATAAGTTTTAATATTAAGCTCCTAATGTAATAAATTATTATTATTAAATTTAATATTAATATTAATTTCAATAAAGTAAACTTATGCAAAAAGTCTATGTTTTTAAAAAACATTTACACAAGTTTAATATGTTATATTAGTTAAAATTTAACTTTTTAATTTTTAATGTCAATTAAAAATTTAAACTTATTAATACAAATAAGCAGTGAAAAATATTTAATATGTTTAGTGCTCTTATTCCTATTGTAGGCACTATCACTTTATTCACCAAATTGGATTTAAACCATGTTCCAAGAAATTATTTGCGACAATATTTTGCCAAAAATATATA
>JAQFXP010003983.1:0-11439 GCA_034693685.1 Belba bartosi | reverse complement strand
TGCATTATTCTAAGTTATAGCATTAAGCTATTAACTATTGATCCGATTGTTTGCATACTTACAAACTTAATGTAAAATTATTATGAATCAAAAATAAAATTATTTCGAAATTGATAAAATTGTTTAAAAGTTATTCAAAAGTCGTTACAATTATATGATATATAAATTTAGTAAAAAATTGTTTGGTAAACAAGTAATTATAAATCGGTGAAAAAAGTACATTAAAATAAAAAATTTACCAAAATATATCATAGCTTAATATTTTTAAACATGTATTACATTTTCTAAAAATACATTGATAATTTTATGCAGGATTTTTAATTTATTTAAACTAGTACGCAAAATATCATATTAAAACTAACTTTTAAAAAATTATTATAAACAATTAAAATTAAATCACAAATGTGTTAAAAAATATATATGTTAATTGTAAAAATTAAAAATAATTAAATTAATAAATAATTATCTAAATAATAATGAGTAAGATATTTAGTTATAAAATATAAAATCTGTTTAAAAATATTAATGTATTTTTAGAAACTGTAATAAATGAATAATAATATTAAAATTGAATATATTTTTTAAATTTTAGAACTATTATTTTCAATGGTTTTTACAACATATAAGTCTGACTAGTGAGATATAGACGATAAGTTAGAAAACAATTGGTATTTTTGGCAATCAATGCAAACTAAAACAGTAAACATTTTATTTAACTTAATTTAATTAAGTTTATTTTTGATCAAAATTAAATACTGTTAATACGACTAAATATGCATATAAGATTACTGGATTTTAAAGCATTTTCAAAAAATATTTTTCTTATAATCCTTCATTATTGTCATAGTTCAATGTGTTTAGAGATTACAAATAAAAACTTTAATCATTAACCAAAATATTAAATTAAAACTTATAAATAGAGCCGGGCAATTGGTGAATCGCCAGTAGAGGTCACTCGTTTTAATCCCATTTAAAATGCATTGGATTACTACTGGTGGCCTCTACTGGCGATTCACCAATTGCCCGGCTCTATTTAAAAATATACAGTAGAAATCTTTAGTTTTTTCAAGGTTAAATAGGCATCCAAAGCGGCTCTGATAAAAAATATTAAATATAAATTAATGTAATAAAATGACCAACTTAAATTCTTCAAAAATAAAGCTATAATTAATTAAATTATTGATAAAATAAAAAAATTTTTTTGGTTTGGCTCTCCAAATACAAAATAAAATTTATCTTAAATATATCCTAGCTTAATATATTCATTAATGTGTTACAGTTTCTAAAAACATACTATTAAAATAAATTAAATAATTCACTTCTAAATATTTTTTTAGTGTTTAACATATTATTATTTAAATAAAAATTTATTATTTTTATTAATTATTAATAATTTAAATAACGGTTTTAAATAAAATTAAATTTGAATAAAATATAAATTAAGGTTTATTTTGTATTTTAATTTAATATTAATAATTTTAAATTGTTAAACAATTAATAAACTTTAATAAATAATAAAATTTTTAATTAAAAATTGTTTATTTATTTAATGAGCAAAAATTATAGTATTTCAATAATTCTAAATC
This sequence comes from Belba bartosi, assembly GCA_034693685.1. Classification (NCBI taxonomy): domain Eukaryota; kingdom Metazoa; phylum Arthropoda; class Arachnida; order Sarcoptiformes; family Damaeidae; genus Belba; species Belba bartosi. Next base: position 9,853 of record JAQFXP010003983.1, on the reverse strand, counting down.
AAAAATTTTAACAAACTAAATCTCAAAATAATTTCTCATTTATTTAACAACAGAAAAAAATATTTACATAAAAAGCAATCCATACCTGATATGACATCAAACCCCTGAACATAATCTCCCAGTGTGACCCAATAGCTATAAACTTCAGACCATTGTTTATAAACTTAAAATAAACTCAAAAACGGATAAAACCCCTATATAATCATTAAGAAATTTTACCTAATTTAACTGAATTTAAACCGGTTTTAGCATCAATTTAGGAATAATTTTTTTTATTTTAGTCGAAAAACCAAAAAGTGGAGTAGGTACCTTTTCGTGGACCAAATGCTAGGAAAGGGTGATAAATCCAAATTTCCAAAATCAAAGAGGATTTTAGCTTGATCTATCCCCCTTTATAATCTTTAATTTATAAACTAACCACGCACACAATTTCTCGATGCTGAGATAATTTAAAATTTATAAATACAGTACTATGTCATCTGTAGGATATGTTGATTTGATAAACTCAATCCAAACCATTTGTAAAGTTGCATTTGTATGTTAATAAAATATACAAAAAATAATAAAATTTTAATAATAGAAAAATATTATTTACAGTTATTTATAATCAGAAAAGGGCACAAATTTTAATATTAAATAAAATTTTATAAAAGGATAACTTGTTTATTTTTAATGATTAATTAACATTTTGTTTAGCTATTCAACTTAAAATAAATAAAAATATTTTATTTTTAAACTTGAATTTATATAAATTATTTTGACTTAAAACAAAAGTTTAAAATACTAAATAAATTAAATGACCCTAAGTTTTAAATTAACTAACTAATATTTATTTATATATTTATATAACTCAAGTTTAATATTGATAAAATATTTAAAATAAAATCTTTTGTAATTTAGACTTAAAAAGTTTAAATATGATTATAATTATTATTTTATTTAGAACAAAAATTTAAAAATAAAATGTACATGAAAAACTAATAATAAATTTGTTTAAATAGCAAAATTTGTGTTGCTTTCTAAATATGGATAACTGTACATAATACACGTCGGTCGAACACTCCAAATTAAACAAAAAATTAAAACAAAATAAACAATATAATAATTTCTCATTTACTTAGTAACAGTTTATAAAAAAGCAAATAATCAAAAATCAATCCATAACTGATATGGCATCAAACTCCTGGACATAGCCTATATTTCCAATATTTCGCCCGAATATTTTTAAAATTATTTTTAAACAAAAGTACATCATATATAATATTTAAAAATTAATTTAGTTTTTGATCAATTTTACCTGGTCAATTTAAATTAATTTAATTAAAGTATTTTATATACTTATTGTAAATGTTTCCTCTTTATATATGCATGTATGATTTTTGTTCAATATAACAATACAGCAATTGGGACATGCGTTAAACAAATATTTCGCACTGATCGCTTATGGCAGTAAAGCTGTGTTGCTATATTGAACAAAAATCATACATTCATATACAGTATATAAAGAGGAAACATATACAATAGTTATATAGAATACTTTAACTATATTAATTTAAATTGACCAGGTAAAATTGAGCAAAAACTATATTAATTTTTTAATATTATATATGATGTACTTTTGTTTAAAAATATTCGGGTGTTGCCTCTGAATTTACCCGCTTGTGAGTCACACTTATTCGACATAAACATTGGTTTAGATTTAGCGCTAAATTTGAATTTAATTCATTTGAATTATTAATTCTAATAGAAATTAACATTTGTCTATTTACTTAAAATTTAAATAATTAGTAAAATATGGATTAAATAAATTAAAATATTATATATAAAATTAGTAAAAATTTATTTGTTTAAAAACGTAGTTCAAACACCATAAATACTATTCCATATAAATACGAAAATAAATACTAGTTTAATGATTTTAAATATGTATTACAGTTTCTAAATATAAATTAATATTTTTGAACAAATTTTTTAATTAATATAACTAATTTTTAACAATTTTAATTTAGTTTTAATTGTTTATAATAAATATTTAAATTTTGTTTTTTAATATAATATTTTGCTTACTAGTTGATTTATTAAAAAATAGTTAATAAAAAAATTACGCAAAATTAAACTTATCTTTATTCTGTATAATCTACTATTGTAGTATATAAATAAATCGTGATTAAAACAATTTAAAAAAAATTAACGTATTTTATGAAGCTTCGACATAATCTTTAACTTGTTTAAAAAATAAATAATTATGTTGGCCTCTCCAAACAATTAAAAAAAATTTAATATATTAAATTCTAACTTAATATACTTATTAATTTATTACAGTTTTTGCTGATATTTTTTTATATTTTTTTTATATACTCATATACCATTTCAACAGCTATTTAGTTATTTTATTGATATTTTAAATTGTTATAAATAAGTATCTATAAAATAGTTAAAAATAAAATTTATTAAATTTAAATATTGCAAATATAAATAAATAAATAAATAAATAATTTTAAAAAAATTTCAAGCATATAACTTAATATAATTAAAAGATTTTATGTCTAGATTTAGTAAGTTATTTTTTCAGAGTTTAAAATATTAGTTGCTTAATTATACTTTGTAATTAAAAAGTAAAAAATTTATTTTTACATAAAACAAATCTATAAATCTCTCAGTATATACACTGATTTTATTTGTTTAACAAACAGATAAACGTTAAATAACACATTTTAAACTTTAAAGAAATATCTATTTAAAGTATAAACATTTATTTTAAAAAATAAAAGAAGTTGTAATGACTACTTTCTAAATGGCCAAAAATCATTTTGCCTAAATGCAAGTCGCCAAATCCATTTCACCAAAAGCCAATTTTAATGCATTTGGCCAAACAAATTTTTACAACCTAATTTTTACACAAAAATATAATTAAATTTAATTAAAATTAATTAGTAAAAAGTTTTTAATTTAAATATTTTTAAAATAATCAATTATAACTAGTAGGCCTGAGCAGAACTGAGTCGCGAGCTAGTGTATAACAAAGTTCTTTGCAATCTTGAAAGTTGCTTTTGATTGCGTGTTTAAAATTATAACTTTAAAAATTTAATTATAAACTAAATTTCTATACCTAGTTCAACTATTAATTAAGTTTTTAGAGTAGTTGTAAACTATTTCCAAAATTCTAAAAAAAATATGTTTTTAGTTAAACTAAATCAAATTAATAAATTAAAAACTTTATTTTTTTAAACTGAATAAAAAATTTATCACAAGTTTTCTAATAACCTCTTTAACATCTTATCAAAAGAATTTGTTTTCAGAACATATATTATGTTTAAATTAATTTAGAGATACATTTGGCAAAATGCAATTATTTTTTAACAAAATTGATTTTGACCATTTGTATTAAAATTTTAACAAAAGAATTATGGCCAATTTGATTTTTCCATTTAAACTACTTATACTAATTCAAACATATATGGAATATTTGCTAAAAAATGTCTAGCTTAATATTGTTATTCATTTATTACAGTTTTTAAAACATACATTAATATTTTTGTAGATTGTATAAATTTCTTTAAATATTGTATTATTAAGTTTGAAATATATTTATTTTTGTCTCAACCAAGCTGGTAATAAAATAAATTCCAAAATATCTTCTCATTTATTTAACTACATTTCAGAAAAAATTAAATATAATAATTTTGTTAAAATAAATTGGAAAAAATTTATAACTTTAATTCTAAACCAAATAATTTCGCATCAAATTCCTGGACTAACATTTGAATAATAAATAATTAAATATAACAAAATTATAAATTATCTTGTAAAAAATTTATAAAAATTGATATAAAAAATTATATCAATTGATAAATTGATACAGTATTATTTTAAAATTAATTGTCTTAAAAATTTTTTAATTTGTAATTAATTAAAGAGTTTTTTTTTCTACCAAAAGGCAAGAAATTTTTAAATTAAATAAGTAACAAAATAATTTCTTATTTATAAAACTACAATCTAACTTTAAAAATTAAAAATATTGACAAAATTAACGGATACTGTATTCTTAAATATTTTTAAAATAGAAATCATTATATATTGAAATTTATTTATATAAATTAAATTTTATTTTAAAATCTAGCATACTAAATTTTAGAATAATTAAACGTAAAGTTTGATTTAGATTTAGCGCTAAATTAAAAATTAATTTTTTTATTGTGAATTTTAATAAAAACTTATTTATTTTTATATTAAATTGAAAATTATGCGAGAATTAATTAAAGATGCATAAAAATTTAGTGAAAAATATACTTGTTTAATAAATTTATATTTTATATGAGTAAACACAAAACATTTATTAAGTGGTAACGATAGTTCAAAAACTAAAACGATATGTTATAAGCCCAACAACTACTAAATTATTACTAACATATATCCTAGCTTAATATTTTTATTATTGTATTACAGTTTTTAAATACATATGATACTAATAAAAACAATGATACAATTTACTTACCAACAGCGGGTGTACATGTTGTACGATTCGATGTAAAACAAATGGCCAAAGCTATGCAATACCTGTCCGACTCGGGATATGTAAAGAAAGACTGTCGCCGCCAGGAATGTACTATTGGTTAGTGAGAGGTTCGCCAAAGTTAGTCACTTTGGTATGTCTCGAGCACTGGCTATAGGAAAGGACTACTATAGGGCCCGGAATGCGTCAAAATAGGGGTTGAAATTTAGCCGAGTGTATCGAATATTATAAGTTTACAAACAATGATCTGATGTTTGGAGCGAAGAGGTTACAATCTGGGAGGTTATGTCGAGAAAATTGATGCCATATCAGGTATGGATTTGTTTTTATGTATATTTACGAACTGTTGTTAATTAAATGAGAACTTATTTTGCTATTAATTTTTTTCAAAATTTTTTTAATAAATGAACACCAATAAAATTACTTAATTTTATTAATTAAATATTTTATTAAAAATTTATTTGTTTTTATAATATTATTTTTTTAATTATTAATTAAAAAATTTAATATATATTTATTTTATTTTATTTCAAAAACCCGTTATTATATACATAGGGTAATTTATAACTTAACTTATTTTATATTTAAATGTTTATTGGAATTATGTTATTAAAATTTTGCGCTAAATCTAGATCAATGTTTATAACCAGTGAACGGAACAATTTAAATTTTGCGCTACAATTATTTGCTGATTTGTAATGTCTATAATGTAAAATATCTATATTGTTGATAAGCAATATTAAACAAGTGGCCAAAAAAAAGTTTGAAAGTTCTGTTTACTGTTTATAACAAATAATTCTACCTTGTAAAATTTAGTACAAGTTTTTGAAATCAATCTTAAATTATATAAAAATTATTAAAATATTGTTTTAAAAATTGATAAAATTATTTAAAATAATTTATTTTCTGGATTTACAAAAATTTAAAATAAATTCTAATTATAATAAAAAATCTGAAAACTTATGTTATATTTCAAAAAGTTGTTTGAATTAAAGTTAAAATTTATTTATTACTTAGATAATTAATTATTAACAAAATATTTTACAAATACTGTTTTAAGTAATTCTTAGTTTTTTAAATTAAAATTATTTATTAATTAAACTTTAATTGAATTGCATAAATATTTTATATTTTTATTACATTAATTATAAATCATTTAAATATAAATAACATAATCATATTTATTTAAAATAAACTAAAACTAAAAAAAGGATATCAATCCATATTTAATATGACATCAAACCCTTCGACATATCTTCCCAGAGTGTATACCCGAAACTCCAAACATCAGACCATTGTTTGTAAAATTATAATATTTGATACACTCGGCTATAGTCAGATTTTTTTATATTTACTTTTTTATGAACTGTTGATAAGTAAATAATAACTTATTTTGGCATTTATTTTATTTAAGTTTTAAGTATCTTTTGGAAGAACTACTTTATTGTAGCCATAATTACGAAGTTTTGATTTGAGGAATATTTGAATTTTTTTTTTGTCGATTAATCCGAAAAATGCAATAAAATTATAGAAAGTTTTCGACAAATACTCGAAAGGACATCCGAAGAGTGGATCCGATTCTTAGAAACAGATCCAACACTAATGCGGGAAATAATGGCCAAAATGTGGAAACTATCGAAAGGTTTGCCTTCGAGTGAAACGCCAATCGATTCACTCATTAATTTATTTACTGATTCTAACTTCAAATGAACTCTTATTTCAAATTTAATTTTAAGAATAGTTTTAAAGTTTTGAGTTTGTAAAATAATTTTTTAATTAAAATAAATTTAATAAAATTAAGTTTTATATTTAGTTTTAACGATTTTCCAGCATTGTAGTCAAATATGGATTAATTTATATTTACTTTATTAGAAACTGCTGTTAATTAAATAAGAACTTATTTTGGGATTTATTTAATATAAGATTTAAGTGTATTTTGGACACATACGAGATGGACCTTTTTAATTATTAAATAAATTTTATTTTATTAATTGAGAAAACAAATGAATTTAAAATTTTATTTAAAAAAGTTATTAAGTGATTCATATTTTTAAAATTTTATTATTAATTAAAATTTTTTTAAATAAAAAACTTTTTATTATTTTATAAAATTTAAAAATAATTAAATTTTATTTAAACATAAAAATATATTCACGCTTTCTATTGCCAAAAAATTTAAAATTAAAAGTACATCAAATTTAGATTATATTTATGAAAAAATTAATTTTTTTAAATTGTAAATAATAAATTTTCAATATTTTAATATACAGTCGTCGCCAAAATTAACTCCCAAGCCTAAACAAATTTTAAGTGAATTTATATATCATTTTTCTCTTAAATGTAATTCACTTTAATTTATTGTAATTTATAACAATTTTGTCTTATTTTGTCACAGTAAATTTATTTTTGTTTTTGAAATGTTTCTGGTAAATATTTTTAAAAATTTTTATATTATAACTAGCATTAATATTTAAAAGTTAAAACAATAAAACATTTTTCCAAATAAAAACAACCAAGGATGTTCAACTTGTATGAGTTACAAATATTGCATTTATTAACTTGTAGTACTAGTCAAAATTGCTCCATGACAAAATTTTAAAAATAAAATTATACGTATCTAATTATTTTTAACAATAAACAATTTGTATATTTTAAATTTGTTATAACCATAATAAATTTTTCTGTACAAATGTTAGTGTGTTATAAAAAACCAAATTAAAATTTTTAAAATTTCTTTATATGTGTTGTGCTTACCGTAATTCCATATTTGTAAAATAATCAACTTAATATGACCAAGCACATTTAAATAAATTGCGTTTCAGCTTGGGAGTTAATTTTGGCGACGACTGTATATATATAACATTTAAAACAGGTAGTTTGCTTGCCCTGTTGTCTGATGATATAGATTGTTGTACAAATGTCTTTTGTTGGAAATATTTATAATATAAAAATTTATGAGAAAAATTTTAAAAATTAAAATAATTTGAAAAAAATTTATTAAAAATTTTAAAAAAATTAAAGACAAAAGATTTTGGCATTATTTAACAATAAGCATCATCAGACAAATGATAAACTAGGCTATATCTGTCATACCAATATTTATTTAACTTTAGTTGCTAAAAAATCTATATCTATTATATATCTAAATATTTATTATTTACAGTTTAAAAATTATTTTAATGTCTTTATAAAATTTTTGTCTTTTACTTACCGCGAATAATATTTCCATAAATATAATTTATATTTAAAGTGCTTTTGATCATAAAATGTAAAATTCAGCTATATCTGCAACTTTCTATAATTTATAAGCAAGTTTTATGACACAATTTTGTTTAAATTTTATGGTTAAAATTGATGTTATGTTTGGTTTAAATTCAGTTAATTTAAATAGATTAATTTAAAATCCGGAATGAATTCAGGTAAAATAGGTTAAAACTTTATTAAAAAAAACAATATAATTAGATTTAAAGTTAAACATGGCGTAAAGTCTTTAAAAATTTTAAAGCCCAAAATATAGCCGCCCATAAACACCAAGACAAATTATTTATACAGCCACATCATTATTAACGTCCAGAGTTTTAATAGACATTCAATTGATTTCTTACACATAAAAATAAAAATGGAGATAGGAAATGGAGATTGACACTTATTTATGTGTTTAGTATTTAAATTTATTTTAAAAACATTTTTATTTTTATAAATAAAAAGAATTAATTATTTTGAATTTTAGCTATAAATTACACTCCATTCCACTTATAACAAACAGAAATTAAGGAACGGAATATCACCGTAAACCCTCACAGTTTAGAACATGTTCTTATAAGGTGAGTTTGGGCTTCATGTTCTTATATCCCGGGGTATAAGAACATGTTCTTAAAAATGAGAATAAAAACTACCTTTTAACTATAAGTTTAAAGTTAATATTTTTGATATTAATGATACATTTTAATGTTCAAATATTAGAACATTACAAAATTGAAAACATTTTAAAAGAAATAATAAGAAATCATGTGATTAGGGTAACGTATTTTGTATTTAAAATTTTTCTAAATTACAACTCATGTATTGTTTGAAGGTTATATCGAAAATTTGATTGATATTAAACTATTGGGAAACAAAAAATTTTAAAACGCTTAAATTATGAATAAATTTTAAAAATAACAATTTAAATATTTAATTGTTGTTTAATAATAATTTTTTAAAATTATTGAAAAAATTGTATTTATTTAGAATATAAATTAGATGTCTTAAAAAATTAGAAAAATTTAATTCAAATAAAACAAATAAAATAAAATTGGAATTAACTGATAATAATGACAACGAAAACATTGAATATCACAAAGTCAAAGACTTTATTTTGGACTAATTCATCAGTTTATACAATAAAGCTATGTATAATTAATGCATTTTTGTCATTTAGTATAGTGTGAGTTTACCTCGCCTTATAAGAACATGTCCTTAGAGGCTTTAACTCAAAATTTCAAAAATGGTCTAATTCACCTTATAAGAACATGTTCTAAACTGTGAGGTAATACGGCAATAATGTATAGATTAAGTTATAGTCGTATATAACAAATACCGGTTATAACAAACGAATTTGATGTAACCGAGCTGTGCGTTGTAAGTGGGATTGACTGTAATCCTAAATTTTATAATTGTATTAATCAAACTGCAAAGATTCCGCCTGGTATTGAACAAAATTTAAACGTGTTTAAAAATTAGACATTGGAAAGTTTTATTCACCCAAATTATAATCCAATTGTAAATTTCAATGATATTGCCTTGCTCAAATTGAAAGATGCGATTGAACTTAACTCAACCGCCAATTATGGAATTGTTAATTCAATTTGTTTACCATAAAAAGACATTTATAATAATGAATCTGACAAGTGAGTATGGACAAAACCCCACTACCTGTTTGTTAAAGCAGACTTAACTGCATTCAGACGCACTAGAACACTGCGCCAGCTTACCAGTTGTTGAGAAGTAAAATTAATATTTTTTGATATAATTTTATAATTAAAATTTTTAACTTAAAACCTATAATTTTCAATTAATATTTGATTTATAAATTATTTAAATTTACCTAATTTCCTCACATATTAGTACATTTACATATAAGATAAAATATACGTATTCATTACATTCATTCGTGAAATATTCTCTAAATTTGGTCCAAAGCCTCTATGTAAAGATTATTTCAATGAAACTGTCACTAAATTAAAATTCAATAAATTTAATATTATTTAACTGATTATTTTTGAAATATTTTTAAAATAAACTCAAATATCTATTCTATTATTATTGCAAAAAAAATTATTTTTTATTGTAACCAGATTT
>JAQFXP010003982.1:0-11443 GCA_034693685.1 Belba bartosi | reverse complement strand
AAGGCAAACAAAAATAAAGATAAAAATAAAGTCAAAGTTCGAGTCACGTCCACTATGTGCGCCGGAGGCCTGTCTTATAGCAAAACAAAGTTGCTGCATTAATTAAAAAGTCATAAATGATTCACAATGTTTAATGCACTCAATAATAGCAACAACTTTTTAAAAACTGTTAGTGTTCTGGCCTTTCACGGGTAAGCTGGCGCAGAATATTAATTGGGGGTTAGTTTTTAGGCTCAGATGCCTGGAGAAAACCGGCCAAAACTTATTGACTGATGACCTAAACACTTTTTGGATGAGCTAAACTGTTGTCAATTGCTGTACTGTTAAAGCTTTCCGAAGTCTCAAAAACTCTAATTCTCATTTAATAATTGACAACAGTATAACTGAACGCTATTACGACTTACGATAATAATCTATTTAATAAAAGCTGTAAGACTTGAACAGAATCTGTTGATAGACTAATAACAATTCACAGACTTTGGCTGCAGTTTCTCTATAATTCAATTATCTTAAAATATAAGATTCGAAAAAGACTCGAAGATTCGATTTGTTTATGTCATATCATATGATTCATATGCTAATATAATTCTTAATATTTTGTGCTATTACTATTACTATAAACTTTATACTATTTGGTTTTCACTACAGGTAAGCCGTCATAGGATTGAATCTGACTTTGAAATTCAAGTAAGAATTAAAGTTTAAATAATTAAATAATTAAAGTTTGAATTAAAGTAAAAGTTTTGATTCAAAGTCAGATTCAATTCTACGACGGCTTACCTGTACTAAAAACCAAATATATTCGCAAAAATTCCAAATATATTTGCAACTTGGCCAAATATAAACGCAAAACACTGTAATATAAACTAAATCAATTAGATTAAATTTGATTTTTTACTATACAGTATTTGCATATTTCAGAATAATATTTACTTATTAGTTATATAATAAATTATTACTCTCTCAGCTAAAGAATAAATTTTTTGTTGTTTTCAATAAGTGTAGGAATCTAAAGAACTACGAAATACAAATAAGTTGATTACTAACTCAAACAATTTATATATTTTATATATGTAATGTATCCTGTTATTGTCAATTATGTATAAATCAATAATTCTGTATTCATTTATTAGTCATATAAATGCTATATAAAATGACGTATAACTTTGTATCGAGAGAACATCATAATTACACATTATAATTAAACCTGTAATTTATTATTGTGTGTAACAAGTTAAATATTCTTGCGATCACAATATACATACGTATTATATTAAAGAATTCAAATATAATGTTTAAGATTCTCGTCAATGAGTGTCGCCTTTGGCTATAAGTATCCAAACTTTTTGAAGCGAATGTAAACAAACAGTACTTTTAAATTACTTTACGTTACGTTAGATTCAATTTAATTTATTTATCCGATATTTCTATACCTTTCCTATCACTTAATTAATTGTAAAATTGAGTCAAACAATGCAATCATTAGCCTTTCGATCGACATTTAGTCTAATGAGTAACTCAATGGCAATAAATGTGTTAAAGTCACACAAATTTAGTCCAAAAGTAAGAATTGATTTACAAAATAGTAGTGAATTTCAAACAAATCTAACGAAACAATAGTTTTGTTTTTCCAAATCATTAAACATCAGAAAAAGTGCAAATTTATCGAATGGACACCAATTTGAAGAGATATCAACTAAAGCGCGAAAGAGTGTCGGTGTTTGGCTCATAGGCTGCGGAGGAATGACTTTCGCCACTGTAGTGATCGGCGGAATCACTCGACTCACCAATTCTGGCCTTTCGATCGTAGACTGGCATCCATTCAAAGAGTTTCCGCCTCTCAGTGCCGGCCAATGGGCGCTCGAGTTCGACAAATATAAGTTGTTTCCAGAATTCAAAATGTATTTCATTTTCTTTATTCAATCGATTATTTATTTATTTATTTATTTATTTAATAAAATTTGTGTTAAGTTTAGTCGAAATAAAGAGATGACTCTCGAAGAGTTCAAATGGATTTGGTTTATGGAGTACTTTCACCGGTCATTGGGCCGAACCATAGGCGCCCTATACTTCATACCGGCCGCTATTTTCTGGTATAACAAATGGTTTACAAAAGCTATGAAACCGAGAGTTGTCTTATTTGGAGCTCTTCTCGCTTTTCAGGTCTCACTTCACAAATGTTTGAATTGTCAGAAATGGAATCAAATAATGATTTGCTGTATATTAGGGTCTCTTGGGTTGGCTTATGGTTAAGAGTGGACTCGAGGAGAAGACAGAATACATTAGAGAACCTAAAGTGAGTCACTACCGATTGGCCGCTCACTTGGGAACCGCTTTTGTATTCTATTCACTACTTTTATGGTCCGGTCTATCACATCTGATGCCTCCCTCACAGGTCAGACGATATTCTAGTCATTAGAATCTAGTCATTAGAACTAGAATACAGTCTAACAGAAAATAATGTTTACGAAAGTATTGGTTAATTTCTCAAAAACATTTAAATATAATAAGTTTATATTTAGCCATTAGTTTTCAATAAATAGATGAGTTTTTGCACAAATTTGCAAATTTTTGGTTAATTGCTTTTGGTTTTTTGGAAAAAAGGAATAGGAATTTAACTTGCCATTTTAATTTTGATTTATTAGATTAATTTATATAAATATTTTTAAAGATAAAGTATTAACTCAAATAAGCCTAAAATGATGGCTTCAGTTCAAATCTGAGCTCAAAACTGCAATTTGAACAAGGCGAAACAAAAACTTAACTGTTTGGGCATTCAATTCAATTACCGGTAACACAAAAATGCGTTATTTAATTGCTATAAACGGTGGACATATTGAGCATGCTATAAATTAAACTTGTATATTTTACGAATAATTTTGCATATTATTATATAAATAAGAAATTAATTAAGAAATAAACAAATACTATCTTGGACATTATTTTCTGTCACACTGTACTGTATTTTTATTCAATAAATTGTAAACTTTTTTAAATTTTGAGAATAGATTCAAAAGAGTCAACAATTGCTTAAATTTAAAAGATATGCGCACATGACTAAGGGTTTGGTGTTTTTGACTGCACTCTCCGGTGCTTTAGTCGCCGGATTAGACGCAGGTTTGGTCTACAACTCATACCCGAAAATGGCTGACCGATGGATCCCAACAGACATTCTTAGTTTGTCTCCAAAATGGAAAAACTTTTTCGAAAACACAACAACTGTTCAGTTCGACCACAGATTGTTCGGAGAGTTAGTGTTTTGCGCCGTTAGTGGTCTTTGGTTTTATTCGAGACGTTTGCCATTGAGTGCCCGAACCCGTCTGGCCGTCAACTGTCTAATGGCGGCCACACTATTGCAGGTGAGCCTCGGAATCGCTACACTTCTGCTATACGTTCCAAAAACATTGGCTGCATCTCATCAAACCGGAGCCCTTACTCTCCTCTCAGTCTCTATTTGGTTGACTCATGAGATGAAACTATTGAAACGAATTCCAAAATAATTTTTTAATTAAACAAATAATTTATAGTATTTTATTACCTTAACTAAAATAAATATTAATTTGACTTGTACAAAAACTAAGTTATTAGTTTAAATAAATTAATTTTAAAATTTATAGAATAATTAAGAAATTTATTTACCGATAATTGTGGCAAATACTCAATACAATAACAAACTGATGGATAGATTATACTATTTAGATTTTTACTATTTTTTTTATTTATAAATTATAGCCTATACAAAGCTATTCATAAGCACAAAGAAGGGTTTTTTTCGATAATAAGTTTAGTAGCGCATCCCTCAAAAATATTCCGAAAAAATATATCGGAAATACATTCACCGATCAATTCTATTAGATTATTCCACAAGTCTTTGCGTATTATTTTACAATTAATATTTAAAAAATTTTTAAATTTATATTTAAAAATCTGAGTAATTTATTTTGTTGACTTACATTTCCACAACAAATATTTATCAAAGTATTTTAAAATAATTATTTGTAACACATTAAAATTTTATTCAAAATCAAGTTAATTAAAAACTTTAAAAATTTATTTGAAAATTTTACAAAAAAAATATAGTTTTTAATAAACTTTGTCATAGTTGATTCAAAATTAATTTTAAATGTATAAAAATAATCAAAAATGTCTTAAAATTATTTTAATATAATCTTATGGGTATTTAAAAGTACTACAATTAGTTAAGTTAAATGTTTATTCTAGCTCGTTTAGTTTTTATTTTATAAACAAAATAAGTTTTTAGGGTTTTTGATTAACTTGATTTTGAATAAAATTTTAATGTGTTACAAATAATTATTTAAAAATATTTTGATAGCTAATTGTTGTGGAAATGTAAGTCAACAAAATAAATTACTCAGATTTTTAAATATAAATTTAATAATTTTTAAAATATTAATTGTAAAATAATACGCAAAGACTTATGGGATAATCTAATATTTAGGTTCAAGATTTTTAACTTATTATATATTTGAGTAGTTTTATAGCAATCAATATTTTATTAATCAACTTATTTAATCAATATATGTGGCTGTGTACGAGAAAAGCGAAGTCCGCATAACTGCCCCTTTGAGGAGTAATTTTGAAGTTATTAGCGCTTAAGTTAAATTATATGTATATTGATCAATTAATGCGACACATTACTTATGTATGATTAATAGACAGCACTAAAAATATTTATATTTTAACTTGGGCGCTAATATAACTACTTTACTTTAAAATTTATCCTCACAGATGTAGTTATGCGAATATCATTTCACTGGTACACAGCCACATATTTATTTTTAAACATATATAGACTTTCAAGCAAGTATAGATTGATTGAGAACAATTTAATTACTATATGATTAACTATGAATCAGCCAAAAATCTCCCTGATTTTAAAAATTGGCATTTATCACCCTTAGCATTTGGTCCGCAAAAAGGTACTTCGCTTCGATTTTTCCCGGCCGCCTTTGCACCAAAATCATAAATTTTTCTTAAATTGTTGCTAAATCCAGTTTAAATCCAGTTAAATAAAATAAAATTTTATTATAAATATATGGGATATTAAAGCGTTTTTTAAAATCCTTTCCCTGATCCCCCTTGGATTGGCCGACCTTCTCAATCCCTGCTTTAAACCATCTTGATGGCTATTTTTGTAATTATTAGAATTTATATATTTGATTATGTGTATATTTTATTTTATTTTGTTTTTTAATTGTTTTATATAACTTTTTTCAAAATATAAATAATTAAATTATTAACAAATAAATAATAAAAATCTAAATTCAAAACATTTATCAAAAACAATAACACATTAATAGAGTAATTCAAAAGAGCTAACAATCGCCATAACTCCGATTCCGAGTCCAATCATCAGTAATTGTTTTATTGATTCTCTTAAGATTGAAACATAATTAAAGATGCAACTTTCAATTAAAATTTATATCATTTAATCTATTAGAAACACAGAGCAGAGTCTGGATGCCTATGAAAGTCCATTAGATTAAAAGTTATGCATTACTTTACTAACAAATAGTTAGTATACAGTAAACGTGCTTCAATTTTATAATTTTATTTATTTTAAAGTTTTACATTTTTAAATAACAAAACAAAAATTATTTAATAAACTTTGGTTTAGAAGTTATTTAGATATAATTTTTGTTTTGTTTCTTAAAAATGTATAACTTTAAATTAAATAAAATTATAAAATTAAACCACGTTTATTCTAACTAATTATTTGTTAATAAAGTGCAGACAAATCCAATCAAAGTTGTCCAAATTTTTTGTTATATAACGTAACTATAAATAAATGTATATACCTTTACATTTTATATCCAATTTGAAATTTTAAACTTTTATTAAATATAAAATAATTACTATATTTAAGTTTAAGAAATAAGAAAAAAGTTTTTAATTTTTTTGATAATAAAATTTAAGCAAAGTTGCATTAAACTCAGTAAATTCAATAAAACTTATAATGATTTTATCTAATTTTTATTTTAAACTTTTGTTTTAATTAAAATATGTGTTATAAACACAAGTTTAAAATAAAATTTGCTAATCTATTTTAAGTTAAAAATTAGTTTAAAAATTAAACTAATTATTAGAAATATACAAGCTATTCTATCATTAAAATCGCCATAATTTTATTTAATATTAAAATTTTTGGACAATTTTGATTGAGTTTGTCTGTAATGCATAACTTCTACTCTATTAGACTATCACAGACATCCAGACTCTGACACCGAGAAAAACAAGATATTTAAAAAGTCAAAAATAATAATGTTGAGAATTGAAAATCAAATTTCGATATTACGATTGCCAAGATTATTATTTTTGACTTTTCAAACATCTTATGTTTGTCTGTGTTTCTAAAACATTGCAAATTGTGAGCAATGATGGCAAACCTGGGATCGTTTTGTTCGAGTAATTGTGGCAATATGTTAACGAGTGCTATATTAATGAAAGCACCGGAAGTAAGCGGCAAAATCCAGATCTGAATCTTTGCTTCATTGATGTAATCGAAAGTTAGCGCAAATATTGCGCCACAAATACCAACAGTCGATGTGAGTAATTGTGCTTTAATTGCATCCCATTTGGAAAACCCCGACTGAAGTAGAATAGCGTAATCTCCCAATTCGTGAGGAATTTCGTGAATTATTATTGCAAATGTAGTCAAAAAGCCGGTCTGTTTGACAATTAACTCATTACTAAATTACTAATTACTCTAATCTATAATTATATCGACTTATCCGATAATTGATGTCTGGCTCAATCACTCATACCTTAGTGCTGGTCATAAAACTGGCCGAAATGGCCAAACCATGGCTGAAGTTATCGAAACCATTTGCTAATAAATTCAAATAACCGATTGTTTTAATTGATTTAGATTCGAGTAATACTTTATCGTCTTTTGATTCAAATAAATTATTTTCATTTCTATCAAAAACTGTGTTTTGGTCTTTCAATTCATTTCGCTTAATATAATTCAAGTTCACCGATGAATCCTTAAAATAAAAAGCAGTTTAAACTCAATTAATAAATGTTAAAAGAAAAAGTTAAATTAACCTAAACTTAATTTATTAATAGCAAAAACATGACAAAGTCAACAAGTCGATTTTTTATTCAAATTTTAAAAGTTTAATTCAGTTAAAAGCAAACTGGCAAAGATATCGATTAAATATGATAAATCTTCACTTGAGCTAAATTCCTTAATTTAAGCAAAAAATATGTACAATAATACTATGGATTCCTGAAGGGCAGGGCGTCAGAAAGTCTGGGTTGGGATTAAAAACTTAAAATAACACACAAAATATGAATCACAATTTAAATGTAAAATTTATTGAAAAATATTATTTAATCCATTCAGTAATAGTTTTAATTACAATTTGTTTTTAATTTATATAAAAATCTTTATATTCAAGCAGAATAGACAACATTAATTTTAGTAAAATTTTTATATTTTATAATTATTGTTAATCACTTTTAGTGAAATGATTTTCTTACTGTTTAATAACTTTAAAATTACACTAATTTTTGAATAAATGTTTCAATTATATTTAAATTGCAATTAAATTCCAAATAATTATTTTTACATTTTATCAATCCAAAAAAACATTATTATTTTTACTTAATTTAAACAAAATATTAAAAGTTTTTGACAAATTATTTGGGGTTTTCATTAGATTGATAAGTTATCAACTAAGGCACTTCAGATGCCTATTAGATGCCTATTTTAATAAGCGTCTTATATGCTATTTTTAGACCAAATTATATCTATTCAAACAAGTTGTTACACTTTAAGGTGTGTTATAGAAACTAAAATGTTATTATTTTAATTATTTTAATAAATAATTTTATTACCAAATACTAAAATTAAACTCAGTAAAAACTTTACTTTAATTACTTTATAAACTTGTGTATTTGCAAAATGATTTTTATTGTTTTGATATTAAAATTAAGTAAATTGAAACTTAAGTCACATTTTAATTTAAATTATCATCTTGGTATTGTTAAAGTTTAATTTGTTCAGAGATCTCAAATAATAACATTAATCTTTAATTAAAATATTAATTTTAAACTTATTAATATAAATATACAGTTGAAATCTTTAGTTTGTTTAAAGTTAAAGTGTTTTCTAATTAGCTTTTTGGGCATTTCTTTAAATGTCACTAAACACACAATGTATGCGAATAAACAATCAGATAACCAAGACAAAAACAACGATTCTATTTTTAACAGAATTTTTTTTAAAGCGGCTCTTTTTATATGTTCAGTCTGTTTTTTCATATCTTGGTTAAAATTAAGGAATTATTATATATTTTATCAAATTAACTACATTTAATTTAATATCTAGTTTGTCCAAAATACTAGACAATTCGCTATTTCACCTTTTATTATCCTCCCCTCCCGTTTTGGCCTACCTTGCTTAACTATAGTAAAATATATATTTAATAATTTATAATATTTAAAAAAATAATCGCGACAGAAAAGATTTAATTTATAAAATAATTTGAAATACTTTTTGATTTATGTCGAAATGATTGTTGAAAATAATTTCAATTATAACAAATGAGAAGATTCCAAACAAAACCCAAACGCCTATTGAATGATATGCAAAATGTGGAGAATTTCCAGATTCGAGCGACAATTTAACTGCTTCTGGAAGTAAGTGCAGGAAAACGTCGCCCAATAGACCCCCGACGGCAAAACTTAAGAAAAGATCTACTTTTTGGTTGCAACCTGTTAATATTTATAAATTTTAAGTAATATTAAATTTATTTATATTTATTAAAAGTCTTAATATTTAGAATTTAGAATTATATTTAGAATTGATATATAAATATTAATAAAATTAAATGCTAAAATATTTAAATGAGAATAAGAATTAAATTAATTTATCAACCCGAATTGATCTATAAAATTTGCTAATTTAAACTAACACAAAATCTAACTTCAACTTAAAATTAGAAAACAATTCCAGTACATTTTATTATTTTAATTAATTAAACAAATGTTTAAATATGAATAAACTACTTGATTTTATTATCATTTAATTAAATTAATTTTATTATAAAATTTATGCCATTTTTGATAATAGTCTTAAATAAAAAAATCAACAATTTATAATTTATTAATTTTTAAATTAACAATGTAATTATTATTTAACTATTTAGTAATTACTACTATCTTTAACCAAAATAGACAAGAAAGTCTTTAGTTGAATTTCTGAAAAAAATCGATAGAACCAGTAATCAAGGTCATCTTAAGAGACCAAATATTTTTTCTATAAAAATTGAATAATAATTATTTTTTTTAACTTGAACCAATCAAAATCAATCCGAACTCAAACCGATTCTTGTCTTTAAACTTAAGCAAAATAATATTTGATAATTTTTAAAATTAGTTGACTATGTTTTAAAAATTAACCAATGTTTTTTTTAATTTATTGATTCTTTTTGTCAAATTTTGATTTTGTTTTATTTTTATTTTTAACTTTATATAATAATATTAAAATGTATAAAAATATTAATAAAATATTTAATAAATAACTTAACTACAGTACAACAAATCATTTCTTAATGTGTTTATAATTTTATATACCTTATAATGATTAATATAATAATAATTTATTTTAAAGCAAAAATGAATAATAAATTAACTTGAAACATTTAAAGCTGCTAAAATCTAACTATATTAGTTTTAACCGAAATTGAGAGCGTTAGAGGGCTTTTTTTGGCTGTAAAGTTAATATTAAAAAATAACATCTTAGCTTTTATAGTAATTGGCTTAATAAAAACTATTGAAACTAGAAACATAGTTTTAAGCAGACGGTGTAAAGGAAAATCAGCCAAAAATTACCTCCCTAATTTTAAAATTTTACTCCCCCCCCCTCCTAGCATTTGGTCATTGAAAAAGTAACCCCTCGACTTTTTTGGGGTCTTTGAGCAAAATTAAAAGCTTTTCTAAATTGTTGCTAAATTCGATTTAAATACAGTTAAACTATTTAATTTGATAAATTTGGTAAATCCGGTTTAAAGTTAGTTAATTTAATAAATTTAAATAAATAAGTTTTTGAGCGTTTTAAAAAATTCCTAATACCATCTAGATTTTTAGCCACTTTTTAAAATCCTTCCCCTGATAACCCCAAGTTTTTTACCATATTTTTTAAAGAAAATTTCTCTCCTGATACCCTCTAAATTTGCCGATTTTCTTAATATCTGGTTTTAAGGCAAAAGAAATTAGAATAGCAATTGTTGAGTCAAATTTAAATAATTTTTTAAATTTAATTGAGTCAAAAGGTTAACTATATATTGTTCAGGAATCATAAAGGGCTTGATCCCCCTTGATTTTTGGAAATTTGAATTTATCCCTCCCTAATATTTGGTCCGCGAAAAGGTACCTTCTCGACTTTTTGCCAAGAATTTTATTGGATTTTTTGGCCAAAAATTAGAAAATTTTCCCTAAATTGGTGCTAAATCCGGTTTATATCCAGTTAAATTAGGTAAAATTTTATCATAAATATATAGGGTTTTTGAACTTTTTTGAAATAATCTCTCCCCTGATCCCCCTGGATCAGCCGACCTTCTCGATCCCTGGTTTATTTACTGGTTAGTTCATATTTTAAATTATTAAAATTTTTATTACTAATATAATATTTAAAATTATTAATATCAATGTAATCAATAATATATATACAATTGAGATATATACAATAGATACAATTTAAATTATTTGCATTAATTATATATTTAAGCAATATTATTTAATAACTTTATTTAAAAGATTGAATTTATAAATTATTAAAATATTAATTTAAAATTCAGTATAAGTATGAATAATAACTTTAAACTAACTGATTTGTCTAAAACAAAGAAATTGTTACTTGTTTTATAATTTTAATATACATTTAATTTTCACAAATTTACTGTAAAATATTCTATCAATAATTCATTATTATTAATATAAATATTTAATATTTACTAAAATATCAGGTTTTTACAGACACAGGTCTTACCATGAGTCAGGGTTTATTGCTCACGGCTTTAAGAAAGTTTATTGCTGTTTTTGAAACATTCAAAGCAATTAAAAACTAACTAAATTAGTTTTAGCCGCAATTGGGGATTTTAAGGGGTTTTTTGTCAATAATGTTTATACATAGCAATTTAAAGATTTCTTTATAAATTATATGTAAAATGCTTGCCATTTAATGCAAAAATTAATATTTTAATTTCTATTGTCTAATAATTATATTTTTAATTATTTTGAATAATTCCTACAATGCCAATCATTTATGAAATCTAAAAGTGCATTTTTAATACATTTTCGGAGAAATTGTATATATAAATTTGGCATGTTGTCCCCCTCCCCCCCCCCCGCTGAAGTGAATTGCTTATTATAGTAACGGAGAAAAATTTTTAGGTTCCAAGTTTTGGTGAATCGT
>JAQFXP010003981.1:0-11444 GCA_034693685.1 Belba bartosi | reverse complement strand
TTTATAAGTACTGTACACATACCCCGGGGTATAAGTACGTGAAGCCCAAACTCACCTTATATGTACATGTACCAATAAGTGAGGGAATACGGTAGTAAGAATACAAAGACAGCATTACATTTAAATTTATCCCAATAACAAGTTAAAACCATAAACAAATTTATTAATATGTTAAATATTTTAAATATTCAGGCAAATACTGTATTTAATATATATAAATAGATATGCTTTTTCAATAAAACTGAAAAATACTTTAAATTAAAAATGTTTTTTAATTAAATCATAGCCTAAAAGAAATAATAAAAATACAGAATAGTATTCAGCAATGATTTAATGCAAGACAGATAGTATAAAGACAGAGAAAAACTAATTAAAATATATCAGATTTTACATATATTTTTAAAATGTATTTTTAATGTGACATCTTATCAAATATTAATAATAATATATTAATGTCATGCAACTTTTATTTTCAATTTACCTTTGATTGATTCATTTAGTCATTTCCTGGTCTAAAGTTTACTAATTAAAAATCTTATTAAATTCCATTGACACAAAAAATAGATTTAAAATCACCAAACAAGTGTTTTAAATGTGTAAGATCGGGTTTTAAAAAATGTTAATTAACCATTGAATAAACGAATAGGCATGACAATATTTAATGAATAGGGTGATAAAATATATTGGATTTAAATTTAAAAGATATATTTAAGTTATATCGTTAGATTTGTTTGCGACCACCTCTTCATATGTGGGCAAAATGTCGATACTCTCACTCGAAGTTAAATTAATGAAATGTTTTTTCTGATTAGTATTGTTGTGATTACTGTTTGAACTAATATTGAAAACTTCTTCATAAGTCGGTGGCAACGAATCAATTCTCATATCAATGTTGTACTGATGACTGTCATCATAATTATTACAACTGTTTAGCGAATCAACTCTGGAATGTCTTAACGTCGAAAGTGGAAAATTCTGGCCATAGAGGGTAATCAGATTTTCTGATGTAAAACACCAGTTGTTCTTAAATAGGGAATAGAGAGCACAGCATAGAATCAGAATAATCGAAAAAATCGAACCAATTATTATCCAATATTCGGCAAAATTAGATCCAATAAAAAATATCTGTGGGTTTGTGCCAATACAGAAGCGGTGATCGACCGGTTGGTAACCGCACTCTAGTTTCACGAATACTATTTCACTCGAATAGGTGACGAAATTGCCGGAACCTATTTGTCGGAAGTTTGCCGGACATACACACGTCCGTCGGGGCAGTTGTAGATCGCTTTCCGGATTGCTATTATCGATTCCCAAGTTCTTAAAGTCTATTCCGTAATAACCCGAACACAGTTTGCACTGTTGGTGGGTTTGGCCGATCATACATTCGCTACAACGGCCATCGCATATGCATTCGTCGCCCAGTAGTGTCTCCAATGTTAAACCGATTGTTAGTTTACTCATAAATATTAATATTATTAATAAATTTATTGATTTGTAAGTATTAGACATTATTTTGATTACAAGAATAACCGTCAAAATTGAAAAAATAATTCTATAGACGAGAGTCACACAAGAAGTTGAATAAAATAATTATTTCACTGATAAATAAATTAAGAAATATATTAAATATATTGTGTTTTTTGGTCAGATCAACAAATTGTTAATTTACAATAACTTGATATAAAAAATATTCTCATATTGTTATAAAATAATTGCCAAATGAAGACATTGAGTGATAACTTGTGAGCATTTATGAAAATATTGACTCAAATTTAAAATTGAAAATAAATATTTTTTTGATCAAAATTTCTAAGTATTGGTTAAAAAAAGGTCTCATTTTCTGAGTTTAAGTTGGAATGAGAGGCATATAAAGAGATTAAATGCATTCAATAAAATAAATTCAATATTAAAAAACAGATTCATTTAAATGAGTTAAACATTCAGTCATTCAGTAATAAACAATTTGTTAGAAAAAGAATTCAATTCTAATACTGTGTTGTCATACAGTGATACAGTCAGTCATAATCAGACTACAGGTATACAGTATTGTCGACTGATTTAGTGATTTACGCAGTCTCTCGATTATCGATTAAATGAACAGATTTGTTGTCTGAGTCCAACTCAGGAGTCGATTGTTGTGACTCTTGTGGTTCCAGTTCGAGCTCCTGTTGCTCAAGACGTTGTTGTCTCTGTTGTTCCCGTTGTTGTCGTCTTTGGTCAATCATACGTTTGAGCACTAATTGTTCGGTTGAGGTATGGGATGAGGCGAATGAGATGGAGAGCGCAGCGCCCAAGAACAGACCCAACCCGATAAACAGGTAGATCATTTTGCGGGTCTGACTGTCCCTCTCTTTAATCCTTTCGTTGTCTTCACAGCCATCGATGATATTATTATAAGTGAATCCTTGAGCGCATTGACACGACTTGTCTAAACAGACTAATTGTCTCATTTTAGTCGTATCGCAGTCCTCATCAGTCGAACAAAAGCCATTCAAGCCTTTCAAGAGTTGACATTCTTGAGTGGATGTGTCGTAAACAAAGCCACGATCGCAAACACACATATAATTCCATTCGCTCACTGATTGGCAGTGAGTGTGATCTCCTGATGACAATAATCAGATATTTTTTAACATGTTTACTTTTTCAAGTTTATTAGTCTTTATAATATCTCTAAATATTGTCTAAATATTTTTGATTTACATTTATTTAAAAATTTTATTATTTGTTAAAAAGTTATTTTAATAAAACAGTTATTAATAATTAAATAGATTTCGTATTTATTTTTCTCGATATAAGTAATACTTTTTTTAAATACTGTACGTTTGAGTCAAACTCTTTGACTAATTTTTTATGTCTTAAAAATAGTAAAAAAAGAGTTATTAAATATATTTTCACAAAATTGCAATTAATTCAATGACAAATCAAATAAATAAATAAATTAGAAATTTCAATCATATATTTAGAATAAATAAATAAATATTTTAATTAAAAACTACACATTATATGACTTAAGACTAATTGAAATAAATTGCTATTAGTCTTAGATCTTAATGAGACATAAATGCAAACATAATTATCGGTAAATCAAATAAAATCCGAAATACCTCTGCAGTGGAAGTCATATCTGCAGTAATTCTCTTCGGAATTAAGAGTCGCTCTTCGCTGAGGAGTACATCGATTGAAGTTGTGGTCAAAGTATTGTCCTTTCGGGCAATCCATAGGAAAGCAGAAGTTGTTGACCAGAACCCAATTGCCGGGTTTACACTTGCATTGGGATGTAGTCGTATCGCAATCGGATCCCAATTCGTCTTCACAGCCATTCACCGGATACTTCTTGTAGTCACAAGTGGTTAATGTGGCCAACTCTGACTCACTTAACACTCGACTTATTAGATTACAGATTAACAACAATATAATCGCTATTTTCATCTTTTAATTGCTTGTCATTGACCTAAGTTTCAAATTAACTAATTTTTACTATTTTCGACTTAAACTGGATTTCATATCTGAGCTATAGCTGCGGTTAAATCAGAGCTAAAAGTGTCAGATAAGTCCACATATTTGTTAAAATACTTATTTATCGCTTTCGTCACATAATGTTCATTGAAATTGAGCTCAACTTTTAAACTACTGATGAACTGAAAGACCAAATATTTTGTTCACATTTGCTATTCGTTACTAATTCAAACCTCTGAACAAATGCCATCAAAAACTTGTTCCAACACTTCTAACCTTGGATTCCAGTCCACATTGACTTGTGTTGTACAATACAATACACACTATTTGATAACTAAATAAACTATTTATTGAGTCATAGCTGTCAGGGATATAAAGATCATTTCTAAAGAACTGCATCTCAATTGTTATTAAATCAGTTAATTAATTGTTATATTCACATGAATTTAAATATTTAGCAAAACTTGAGACTTTTTAGGTTGTTCAAAATAAGTATAAATGTTTACATACAAATGTGTACTTGTACGAAAATTTAAAATTTATCTTGTCACAAAATATGCAAATATTGTGTATTTAAAAAAATTAATATAAAAATATATACAAATATATATGTATTACCTTAAACTTAGAAAAATATGAATTAAATAGCGTTTTGTATATTTTTATTTTATTAGAAAACAATCTATTAAATTGTCTAATTATACCATAAATTAATTGTCTCATTAAATGATTTATAATTTATATGTTTATTCTATTAAATGAATCAATTTTGATGTTTTAAATGTTTAATTTGTTAGATTTATTAATATAACAAATTCTATAATTATTTGTTTTCTCTATAAAGTATGACATTTATATATTTTTTCTGTTTTTCAAAAATAAATTATAATGTTTTTAATTAATTCCAAGCTAATTTTTAGTTAATTACATTTAATCGTTTGTTGCAAGTTTATATTTGTTTTAAAAATCTATTTGCGACAAACATTTACAATTTGCCTTGATTAGTTTAATTGGTTTAGCACTAACTTTACAGATTTGATAAAGTCATCATTTTAATGAAAACATTTTATTGTTTATATAAAAGGTTTTCAAATTTATCTATATATAGGTTTCAAAAACAAAGTTCACAAATAAAATTCAATATTTGATATTCTGATATTTACTCTTTTATTATTCCCATTAAAGTAGTGCTCATTTGAAATATGAATAAAAGTAATTATTTAGAGTTTGAAAAACAAAATGAATTTAAGCATATTTTTCAATAATGAAGTTCTAATAAGTTGAATAAGAAAATGATTTCAATGGTCTTATTGCGCCGGAAAACTAATTTTCCTAATATTCCTAACCTGTCCACTAAGTCCACTAACATATGTACCCCTTTTAATCTTGTGAGGAATGGTCTTCTCAACCATTGTTACGCAATCTATGATTGGACAAACACTGAGACAAAGGGTACAACCGGTGCAGTCGTTAGTGACAAACGGCAGATGTGTTTCGCTATCGAAAGTAATCGCTTGATATCCCGAGTCATTACAAGTCATATAACATTTGCCACAATTAATACACATATCCTGTCAAACAGTCAAACAATATAAATGATTGAATAAACATTGAAAACAATGGAATCAATGTTTGATTACCTGATCAATGAGCGCCACTTTTTGCTGCTTTAGATCCAAGTCATTAAAAGCTCCTATTTTTGAAATTGAATTTCCAATTAAATCCTATATAAAAAATGAGTTCATATAAAGTTTTTTCAAATTGTTATTAAATAAATATTACATTAATTGACAGAATATTCTTCTCCGGTTTGTTGATAGTTCTTTCTTTTGGAGGTTTAAAGTCATCGCTTAATAAATTAATATTGAGTTTCGAATCTGCAATCATTTGTTCCCTTTCTTTTTTATAGGGACCAAAAGCGGGTAACTTCTTATCGGTTATTAAAATTGGTTTTCCCTTCTGGTGCTTAGGAGTAGGTGGGGACTGTCCGTCCCAGTCTTCGGTTTCTTTCATACTTCTTAGATAAAGCGCTGCTTTCAGTCCTGTTATGTAGTCCTCGATTACAGTGAAGTCCTGATTCTGTACTGAACTGCAGACCTATTATTCGAATTAAAGTTATTTCAAATTTAAAAACTCTTTTATAATAAAATCAATTGCAATACTTGTAGGACAGAAGCGCCGGCGTATATGAATTCCAGACCAGAATCGGCCGAATCTATACCACCGGTGGCTAGGATTGGAAACCCAGGAATTGCTTTAAAGCAAATTAAAGAATAAAATATGAAAGTTTGAGTCAAATACAATGTTATAATTTGTGTTGTCTAATGACAAACCATTAGCTATTGCTGAAACAGCTCTTAAGGCAATGGGTCGAATGGCATTGCCTGAAACCCCTCCATATGTTGTCCTCTTCTCAATACCGACGGCCGGCCAGGGATTGCCATTGCCTTTCAAATCCATTAAACCGGAGACTGTATTGGTTGCGGTCACGCCATCGGCTTTTCCTTTATTTTGATATTAAATTGATTTTTAATTTAAAAAATTAATTTACTTTTAATAACCCAAACCTTCTTTAGCCGCCGTCGCTATATTCAAAATATTAGTTACATTTGGCGTTAATTTTGCGAAAAATGGTATTTTCACGGCCTCTCTCACCCAAAGACATATATTTCGTACCAATTCCGGGTCCTATCAAACAATTTCTTAATTTGCGTTTTGTTTTTCTAAATTAAGTTAAGTCAATAAAATTACACACCTGTCCACAGGCCATACCCATTCCTCGTTCACCCATTCCATGTGGGCTGAAATTAAAAAACAAAAATTTCAAATAATAACATAAAAATAAAATAAATAATCCAGTTAATTAGTTACCAGCTTAGATTTAGCTCAATAGCATCAGCTCCGGCCTCTTCAGCCATAATGGAAATGGTAGTCCAGTCCTCTTTATTGAACTCAGCCATAACACTGGCAATCAGTATATGTTTTGGAAAATCGCGTTTAATCTCAGTTATGACTCGACACCAATATTCTGCTGTTTTCTCACTAATTAACTCAATATTGAGAAAAGAGCTCAAACCCGGGCCATACAAGTGGCCTGAGGTAGTGCCGCGAACTATACGCGGAGAAGCATTTGTGACCATATTCTTATCCAAAGTAAAAGTCTTAGTCAAAGCAAAAGCCCAACCCGACTCAAATGCCCTTCTGATCATTGGTCCACTGGTAGTGGGGGGAGCGCTGGCCAAACCAAATGGGTTTAGAAATTTCAATCCACACATTTCGACGCTTATATCCACCAAATCTATTG
This sequence comes from Belba bartosi, assembly GCA_034693685.1. Lineage (NCBI taxonomy): Eukaryota > Metazoa > Arthropoda > Arachnida > Sarcoptiformes > Damaeidae > Belba > Belba bartosi. Next base: position 4,684 of record JAQFXP010003981.1, on the reverse strand, counting down.
GTGTATAAAATCGAGGCATTTCTGGTCTATCACTTACACTAATATTGTGTTTGTTTTGTATATATTTATGCATATTATATGCGGCGGTCTTTCCGTCGTTTACCGCTTCAACTGTTGTCTCAGAAACTCCGGCGATATCTCCGCCACAGAAAACCCATTCCTCGCTCGTCGTCATTGTGTTTATGTTGACGACCGGCTGTCCATAACTGGTCAGTTTGAGCGGTGATAGCGATTCTATAACTTTGTTGTCGAACAGACCCGAACCAAAAGCCGATATAACAAAATCTGCTCTCAATTTGACCACTTGTTCACTGTCTTCGACACAATTTCCATTGTCGTCGACCTCTGTTCGATAGAATTCCATTGAAACTATTCGACCGCTTTTGACCACTAATTTGTTTGGTGACAAAAATGGTAAAAATTCACATTTCTCTTCGCGCGCTAATTCCATCTAAAAATTGATTCAGAAATTTGGGATTTTATAAAAAAAATTTTAAAAATCCAAATGAAATAAATTGCTCATAAGTTAAGCATAAACTCACTTCTTCCGGAACAGCTCTAATATTAGTGAATCCACGCCTAAAGACAACAAAAACTCTTTTGGCTCCACATCTAAGAGCAGAAGTGGCGCAATCAAAGGCCGTATCTCCAGCCCCGAGCACTATAACTGTGCCGTAAATTGAAGGTAAATTTAATGGTTTACACGAAGAACACATTCCGGGTTTGCTGGCAGTGGTGACGAGTGGCAGAAAGTGTTTAGATGTATAAAATCCATTGTCTGGAGTGAGTCCTTCAAATATCTTCAATATCTTCGGTTCGGGTAATCCAATGCCAATGAAAACGCATTCGAATTGATGTTCACTTTTAAGTGATTTGATTGTAAAGTCATTTCCCAACGATTTGTTTGTTTCGATTTTAACGCCTAAGTCGAGCATTAAGTCGATCTCAAACGACACCACTTTATAGGGCAGTCGGTATTGAGGTATTTCTGATGAACTCAGACCTCCAATGTATGCCTGTTTTTCAAGAATAGTGATGTCATGGTAGCCGAGTCGGGCCAGAAATGTAGCGCAACTAATACTGGCCGGTCCGCACCCAATGAGTCCGATTTTAGCCGAATATGATTTTGGAAGTAATTCAATTGGAGGCGAATCGGGAGAACGTATTTGAGGCAAACACATCAGTTTAAACATCTTTTAGGTTTAATTAAAACAATTAACTCATTGAAAGACAATTTGATTTAAATAACAATTCAATACTTCAGTTGCAAACTGTTGAAGACCTCCAATATTGATCGGACCTTCTTCTGACGCATATAAATTGCAACCGCCGACGCACAGGTCACTCGTAGGGCATACCATTCCGCACGTCATACCCAGAGGATTGTCAGAGAATATTTCTTTAGCCGCACCGTAATAGTTCTGAACAAACATTTTGAAAATAGAGTAAAGTGTAAATCAAGTCTAAACTCTTCTATACTTTAGTCGCTATCATTCCGATAAAAGCCTTAATGTCGAGCTGAGTAGGACATCCCTTCTGACACGGGGCATCAGCACATTTCAGACAACGGGCTGCCTCCCGAAGAGCCCCCCTTTCACTTAATGTCGTGTGTTTTATGTCATCGAAATTATTCTTCAAAGTCTGACACGACTTGTGTTTTCATAAATATAATCATAATTTCAATATTTAGTAATTATTTCATATTTTGTTTAAAACAATTAAATATATAAATTGTGTCTAAAATCTAATCTTATTAAAGTAATCTAATAATAATTGATTAGTTTGACTAAGCTCTTTTTATCATACATTACAGCCTTTCGCTGAATTCCGTTTCCAATGTTTTTTATTTGTTTTGGTTTCAAAACTTGGAACTATTGACGCGAATCGGTTCACTCGTGGATTTAAAGCGAGAATATTCTGCAAATTAAATCAAATATTAGTTTTTTTATCTGCTAGTTAGAGTAGGAACAAAATTTAGATCTCCAAACCAAAAAGTTATAAACTTTAATCGTTAATGTATTAATATAAACCAATTATTGTTTAGTTTATGTTTTGTAAAATTATGTAATCAATACAATTATAAAAACTAGTCTGTCTCAAATTTTATCTTATATTAGTCGAGAATGTAATAAATAAATACATTAAAATAACAGATTAAATTATCAAAAGCTAAAATTATTATAAACAGTATGTAATTTTAATATAAAAATTTAAAAATCAACAGGTGAATTAGATTTAAAACGCGTGGTTTGTAGTGCAAAATCGCCGAAAGTCTTTACAATGAGGCGAAAGTATTCACAGATTAAATACAAATTTTCTTCGATTATTTCTTTTATTGATTAATAAAATTTGCTGTCATTTAAACTAATTGTCTAAATATTTTGTTTAAATTTATTTTAAATATAATTTAATTAGAAAAAATTAATTTAAAAATTCTATAATATAATATATCGCAAACATACTCTTTAGTTAAACTGATATTGTTTATATTGATTATAAAGAGTATTGCCTTTAATTCAGTTTTAAAGATTAAAACTTGATTGTGTCAATAGCCTCATGTCATGTCACATGTGCACTATGTTTTAAACTATTAGCATTGTAGATTTATAATTAAAAATAAATTCAAATTAGATCATTACCTCAATATCCGGTGTATCCTTGGTAAAAGACATATTTCAATTTTGACAATATCTAAAACAATTTGAAAACAAATGATTAATAAAAAAACTTTTTAATTTTCGATTTATTTTTTACTTAACAAGTGCTGGGCTATTAAACAAGCTAATGTTTAAGTAGAAATTTAGAATTATAAAATACAAGGACTATTCCAAAATCATAAATCCAAAATCCAAGGATAAATTTTTATTTGATTAAAATTTTGATATATGGCTATGAATTTTAATTAAATTACTGATAGCAAACATAAGACAACGTAAATTGATTGCAACACTCAAAATAACTTGCCAATTATTAGCTAAGATTTTAACTTGTACAGGTATCACAAACTCAATCATTCAATCCAAGCATTTGTCTCATTACTAATGAGTCATTAGATAAGAATAAAAAAGAATTTACTTTAAAATTACTTAAACTTTTATGTTTGCAATAAAAAAGTTTTAATGTGAAAATTATTTCTTGTTGATGTTATATGATGAATAGGTCTCATGTTTAATAAGATAAACTAAATTGATGTCTTTTTCAAATTATTGATAATTTTCTAAACTTTAACTAAACAAAAACCAATTAAAAACTAACATTTAGTAAATCAAAATTTATTAAATTTTGCAGAAAAATTAAACTGAATTAAAATATTATATAAGTCTTATCAGTAAACTATGTTTTAACATTTGTAAACAATTATTTATTTTTAAACAATGATAAGAACATTTATAAATTTATTATTAATAAAATAACCTAGTTTTATAAATAAAAGTTATGATTTAAAAATTATTTTTAGTGGCAACATTAACGTCAATTGTTGTTTGTTTGTGAGATTTGTGCTAAATATTTTTGCATTTTAATTATAATAATATTTGGTGTTTGACTAAATTTTTTTTTGTATTCAAAAGAAACGGTAATTATTTATATATAAAAAGAATTTTTTTGAGCAAATCACTGATGTAGCAATATAAATAATTTCAAGAAATATAAACAGCTAACTCACATGTTTAATTTGCCAAATATATGCTTGAGAAAAAATCAATAATATCAAAACTAAGAATTAGTTATTTATTTTAAGAATTAATTTTTGTGATGTTTATATTTGCTAAACATTCGCACAATTTTATTAAAATGTAAATCTTAAAATGTAAAAAAATTGCATTGATTATAAAACATTGTAATAACTATAATTATTAGTAAGTTTATAGTTATAATAAACTTAAATAATTACATACTTTTTATAACTGAATAAAATTGTTGCTATTATTTTACTAGTATATTAAATAATATAAAAATATGCAAGTATACAGTAGTTAGATAATTAGTATATATAAATTATAAATATTGTTATTAAAAAAATAACATTTGCAATTAGAACATAAAATTCAACGCGGTATTATATAAAGGCTTAATAAGTTAATTAAAAGTGTAAATTACTATATTTTCAGATTAGATATAAAAAGCTCAAAGCAAAATTTGATTCTAGTTTAAAGTTTTCTCATTGATTTTGTGTTATCATTGGTTATTAAAAAAATATTTTTATAGACTTCTTTGTATAATTAAGATTTTAACAAGACATTTTTTGTCTGTTGCCAAAGGATTTTTTGAGTATAATATTACTTATAATATGTAATTGAAAAAATTAAACAAAAGTTAAGAATTGCTTTGCTAATTCTATAAAACTTATGTTTTTATATTGTAAATTATCATTTCCCGTCACAAAAAAATTGTTTATATAAATATTTTATCTAATTATTAATTTTGTTTTAATATATGGATGTAATTGTAAAAAATAATTAAAATAACTCATTTAGTTTTTTCTGTAAATTAAGTTTGAAATTCATAAACTGTAAGAAGATATTGTATTTTTGAATGTAAATAACTTTTTAAATACTACAGTTAGAAGAATAATTTTTGCACATTTTCCTGTATCATATGGTTTTATCATGATTAAAATGATTTTTTAAATAAGCATATTTAGCGATCTCCGGCCAATTCGTTTGCTTATTTGAAATGTATTGAT
>JAQFXP010003980.1:0-11444 GCA_034693685.1 Belba bartosi | reverse complement strand
TGTAACTATGATATTTTGAGTCAAATTACAAGCATTTTACTGTTAATTTACAAGAAAATATAATATCACAATTTTATAAAATCTTATTATTAATAAAATTGTGATATTTTTTAGTGGTAAAATACTTGTAATTTAACTCAAAATGTTCTAGTTACATTTTTGTTTGTTTGCACAGTATGTTTTCAGTTTATTTATTTTTATTATGTCAATCTGCCTATTAAAATGTAATCATGTTATAGTTTATATTAGCAGTTTACCCAGAAAACCCCCTTAACACTCCCATTGGCGGCTAAAACTTTCATAAATAGTTTTTAGTGTTTCAATTGATTTAACAATAGTAATAATTTTTCTTAACTCCGTGAGCAAGGTAAATATCTTAATTTGTTAGTCAAATAAGATTTTTTTCATAAATCATATGCGAATATAATAGTTTATTTTAAATAATATATTTAATTGTTAACTTATCAAAAAATAATAATTTAAAATTATAAAAATAAAAGCATTTTATAAAGTTGTATAAAAAATTTTAATAATGAGATTTTTAATACATTGCTTATTAAAGACAGTTATTTATTTTTTAAAACAAAACAACAATAAAATTAGCACAAGTATTAATTAAAAATTCGTTAACCATTTTTTAAAATATTAATAAATAAATTTGTTAAAATTAATTAATTTATAAAATTTTTATTGATACACATAATAAAATAAAATTTTTAAATATTTTCTAGCTTATTATAAATTTTTAATCTTGTAATAATTTAATTTAATATTAAAATTGCAAAAAATTAAATTTATAATATTAAATAAATAATTGCTATTTTATAGATGAAATAACTATCAACTCAAATAAGCAAGCAAACAATATAATTATTATAATTTCTACTGTATAGCAACACAGTATGCCTATATATAAGTGTTTATAAAATTCATTACCGTAATCCCACACATATTACGGCATGCCGGTATAAGCGAGGATGACAATTTTTGCTAAAATGGCTTTAAGGCCTCTACCGGCATGCCGGTATAAAGCAAGGAAAATTTTTAATATAAAAAATTTGATTAATTAGTATTTACTATTATTTGCAACAATTAAATACAAAGATAATAGCTGGATTAATTTTTATTCAACTTGAGATTAGTTTTTGTCTAATTTTAAACTAAAATTTAAAATATTAAAAAGTTTTCCACAAATTTTCTTATTTTTTAAATTGATTTATTTAATGTTTTTAATACATTTAATATAAAATATTTAATTTCTTATTTAATTTAGTTTATTTTAAACTTTGCACAACATTATATTTTAATTTTAAATTACATTATTGCATTTTAATTGCAAAATAATTTTAAAATTAAAGTTGAAATCATTTGTTAAAAACCTTATTTTTTCCTCGCTTATACCGGCATGCCCCGAGGTATACCGGCATGCCGCTATATGTGGGCATTACGGTATATCTTAATAATTATTAAAAAAGCAAAAAAATTTCAAGTTTAATACTTTTAAATAGTAATATTGAATTTATAAATTAATTAAAAATTACCTTGCATTATTTAATTAAAATTGTTTTAAAGTGGTCCTATTTGGCCTAAAAATCTTATTGTTACCATCTATGCTAATGAGTAGTCCTGTTAGAAACCTAAGAGTTGAAAATGTAATTTAGTCCTTTATACTGTTTGTTTACATTGTATTTGTAAACTTTACAAATATTGATACAAAACGTGTTATCTGCATTAATATGTAGATAATATGTTGTAACACTTTGCGAATATATTGTTTTTAAATGTTTAATAAACGGTAATAAAGTTAATTTACACTTTTAAGTCTTAAGTTTCTAACAGAACTACTAATAAGCTTTCAATTTATTATATCTATTCGTCAGAACTTTAAAAATCCTTGAAAAAGAAATGGCAATAATATTTATTTTATAATAAAATATTGGCTTAATTGCCGGTAAAATTGCTTTATTATAATTTGCAAAAATTTTTAGACAATAAACGTTTTGTTAAGTGGCTATTAAATATTTTGTAAGTTAAAAAATGTACAGTAAATAACAAAAAATAAATTTTAATGTTTATGTAAGTTTAATTGAACGATTTAAAAAAATTTTAACTAGTAAAATAAATTAATAATAAAGGTATATTTTTCTAAGTTTTTTAAAATTATAAAATTATTAATTGTTACTAAAAAATCTCAATTAAAAAAATTTAATTTAATTTCTTTTTATTTAAAAAGTTTAGCCTGAAAATTCTTAAAGCAGATTATTTTTGAAAAACATACACGGAGAGTTATTTGTAGTGCATGTTAAACAATAAAAATATAAACAAAATATTGTTTTAAAAATTTGTCTTAAAGAATAAGTACTCTCGATATGTTTGCCGTTTGCTAAAAGTGTCAGGGTATTTTTGAAAGAAAATGTTTTCAAACAAAATTAACATATTACAATCAACAATTACAGGATAAAACCGAGAAAGAAATAAAAATGAAGTTTAATTTACATTGTTTGCTAGTGGTTTATATCGAATTAAGCGAAAATCATTTTGCGCGTATGCAATTTGAGCAAAATCTATTTTCACTGTATCCATTTTAAGCAAAAATTATTTTAATGATAAAATAAATAATAAATCTTATTTATTCTATTGAGCATATTTGTTTAATGTTAGACTCATATTTTAAAAAATAATCAAAATTTTATTTTTCAAAATATAAATAAATAATATACAAATGTAAAATAAAACCTTAAAATCATAAAATTAATCGTTTGTTGAGAATAAAAAACTGATTGAGTTTAAAAATTCAATGGAAGATGGGGTTAATTATAATTATCTCTAATTAGTAAGTTTGATAATTTGTTTGTTTAAACTTTTATATTTATTGTTTGTCCAATTAATTGTGTGAATTAAATCATTATCTGTTTTGGAATTTATTAATAATAAGTTATATGTAATAATTGTTAATAACTTTAGTTTATTGTTTTCATTCACAGATTATAATATGAAAGTTATCTTTATATTAATTTTAGCATAAATTATATTTTCAAATATTGTTTATATTATTCAAAAATTATCGCTGTTTATGCATAAGTTTTGGCAAATTTTCTAAAACAATCATTTATCAGTACTTTTTAATCCGATTTATAAAGGAATTGCTGAAAATGCATTTCGCTCAATTCAATACATACCACTCGGCCAACATGGCTAACCCTGATAAATAAATTAAAATAAAATAATATTTATGTTTTTAATAACAGTCTTAAAGAATGGTACACAGAATTAGAGAAACGACTTCCACACAATTGAATTAGTGTTGAGTGAGACTCACAGACGCTTCTGTTATATAGAAGGCATTGATATAGAATCTAAACTGGAGCGCAGCTCAGATTAAAAATGTTAAATTCTTATTATAATTTTTGTACAATTTTTATTACAACAACTTTTTATAAACGTAGTATAGAAAACGTAAGTAATAAATGAATTCAGAATTCAAAGTTGCTCTCCAATGATATAGAATATTAATACAATTTATTTGATTAGTTTGACTTTAAAATGTATCAATATTATATTTCAAATATTAGCTCACTAGTCAGTTTGATGAGTAACAGCAGTTGTGAAAGCATTGAATTCATTAAAAACATAAAAGTTCAATAATATTATTACCGTATTCCCGCGTATACACTTGCAGTGCCCATATAGAGTAAAGCAGACCATATGCTCTTATTCTCGGAGTATATCGGCATGCCGTTAGAAGTGAGGAATAAAATTAGCTTTATGAATGTTTCTACCATTAATGTAAAACACAAATTTTTAAATATCTTATAATAAAATTGTATTGTTTGTTTTTATTAAAATAATAAATTGCCCAAAGTATAATCTTTAAAGATATTACAATAACATAACAAATTTTTTATTTAAATTTTAGTTTTACTCAAAACAGTTAAAATATTGTTAATTATTTTGTAATTAATATTATTGATAATAGTTATTTTGTCAATTTAATAATTATGTTTAAAGTTTTGCTGTTTTTAAACATTTATAATAAAATTTAAAACATATAAAATTTTGTATACCTTACTCTAAATGAGCATGCCAATAACATCATAAGAGATTTTTTATAAATATAGTAAAACTCAATTATAAAGGCATACAAATGTATGCGCGGGAATACGGTAAAAAGTTTTTGTTTGGCTTTTATAACATTAATAACATTAGAATTAAAGTTAAATTGAGTGAAGTTAAGAAGGTTTACAACTATCAATTAGAGCTATAGTTTAAAGTTTAAAACGTTTTGTTAACTTTTTTATTTTTTATTAAAAATATTAAACATAATATATATATATATATATTTTTAATGAACTGGTTTTTTAAATATATATATTTAAAAATTTAACCAGATTATTGAAAATATATTATAATACATTAAAAATATATTTGATTTACAAGTTTATAAAAAAGGAAGGGACAATAAGAAGAATTCTGCCAAATTAAGCTAAGTTGTTTATAAATTATAATTAAACAATATGAATAATTTTTTAATATACACAAAATAATTTTATATATATTTTTTATCCTAAATAATTTTTTAGTTTTTGATTTTTGAAAATTTAATTAAAATAAATTAGATAGAGAAATTTAAGTATTTTATTTTTAAAAATAATTTAATTTGTGCTTGGGCACTATTTGAAAAATTGTTTATTTTTACATAAATTATTTTATATAAATGTTATTGCTTCAATAGTTCAAGTGAGCTACTTGCTAAAATAATAACATTGCAAGTTTATGTAAAAACTTATAGTCCTAACAGTATTAGTAAAATATTAAATATAAATATCTTTAATGGTTTTGGATCTTGTGTACTTATAATATTTTAATAATATTAATTTAATCATAATTTATTTTATAATATTTAATTGATATTAATTTACCTATATTATTATTTAATGTGTAATACTTAATTTATATAGAGTTAATCAATATATAATATAATAACCTACAATTATCTAATTAGCAGAACTGGGACATGGGTGCCAAATGTAAGCCAGAGCATAATGCAATAATATGTATACTGTAAATAGAATTTTTTAACTGTATTAAAATACTTTTCTATAATTAATTTTCATATTCGTCTTCCTTACCCAAATTTTATATCCAACTTTTATACGTGAATTTAAACATTTATAATTAAACTAATTTTATTTAATCAATTTCAATATTTTCTTAAATATTCAAATTGATAAAAGTTAAGTATGAAAGTCGGATATGGAAATCGAGTATGGAGGTTAGGTATAAAGTAGTGTATGCAAGTTGGTTATGAAAATTAGGTATGGAAGTCAAAGGCGATGTCGGAACATAATTTTTATAATTAAAAAATTCAATAATGATATTTTCACAATGATATGTAATCTATTTAATAACAGTTTAAATAAAAATTATTCTTCTAACTATAAACAAAATTGCACTAGGCTATATTTTATTCTCAAAATTCAAACTTAATTTACAGACAAACTAAATGAGATATTTTAATTATTTTTTTACTAACATATACATATATTAAAACAAAATTAATAATTAAATAAAATATCTATACAAACAATTTTCTTGTAAAGAAAAATGACGTTTAAAAATAATAAACATAAATTTTATAGTGACGTCAAAGTGCAACCTTAGGCAAAGGGGGTTTATTTATAAGCTGTTTTTATAGAGTACAATATGGTTAAAAATATTTTTGGTTGTTGTTTGGCGCTAAAGATTACTTAGCAAAAAGTGAATTATTTTAATAATAATAAATTTTGGATATATAAAATTAAATAATTTATCCAGTTGTTAATTCTTCTTTAATATATGTATGTGTCAGTAAAAAAATAATTGAAATATCTCATTAAGTTTGTTTGTAAAGTAAGTTTGAAATTTAAAAACTGTAAGAAGATATTGTATTTTTGAATGCGCATAACTTTTTAATGTTTTAGTTACAAATTTTTTTTGTTATTGCACATTTCCCTATTATATCATATGCTTTTATCATGATTTAAATCATTTAAAAAATAAGCACTTTTTTAATCTTTCGCCAACGCCTTTAAATATAATTTATATACTTATATAAAATTTTAAATTTTAAATAGCAAAAAATTAGTTAATCAAATATTAATGGCGGATTTACATAGCCGTAAAATAAGTTGGCCCAGACTGCTCATATTTCTACTACATTGATTTTGGGCACACATTATGAAACAATCTGTATATAATTAATTTGTGTAAAAATAAAAATTTTTTAAATAGTGTTCAAGCTTAAATCAAATTATTTTAAAAATTTATTTACTATTCTAGATGTACAAAAATTTAACTTATTATCAGGTGGGGGCAGGATCTAATTTAATTTTAAGTATTTTTTCTATTGAAATCGAATTTATTCAAATTGAAAACTATTTTAAAACAAATTAGCTTAATTTGGCAAAAATTTCCTTGTTGCCTTTTCCTCTTTGTTACAGTAATTAATTATTGAATATAATATCAAAATGTTTTTATATAAATACTTTTGTTAAACTCAAATAACGTCAATTACTGTACTTTATTTTAGTTTGCTGACAGATTTAAAAACAACAAATATTTAATTATAAAATTTTAATTTGTATGAATTGCTTATGCTATTAGGTTTATAAGCAGGTTAAATCTAAAGCATATAATTATAATTTCCATATATTTCTATTATTTTTTATATTTAAAAAAACATAAAGATTACGCAAAGACATACTTTTTTACATGTACAGTACATGCACATTTGTTTAAATATTTTTATTGTATAAGAGCTTTATCATAAGTTAATAACTAAAACTTTAGAGTAAAGAATTTATAAGTTTAATGCTTATAAATGTCTTGATTATGGCATAAGTTACTCAATATATGTACACTAATACGGATACAAAAACAATTTAAAAGCAATAAAACAAATTGTGCAAACTATCAAATATTATGTTGAATTGTGTAATATAACTGTAATTTTTATTTATTCACTTAATAAACAAATTTAGTGAATAAAAGATCAAAATCTATATAAATAAAATATAGAAATATTTGAAAGAATTGCAACGAAAGGCCGTCGACAGGAGACGAGTTGATCGCGCAGTTGCTATTATGGATGTCTTCGTTGTTTTATACATCACTCGAATTCTTGCATTCGTTTGTCAGAGCTCTGACCGCTCGACCGAAAAAACGTTGAATACTATCATTCGTATTGTTCTCTAGAATCACATACTTTCCTCTTGTATTGAAGGAAGAATCGACGAGTCATTAATTCATACTTTTCTTAATTAATATAACTTTACATTAAATTTTTTTTGTCAAACTTTTATTTTAAATTTAAATTTGCTAAATTTTTTTTCTTTTTTTGGATAATGTAATTTAATTTTTTAAAAATTTAAATAAGTTTAGGTCTGTTTGTTTGAAAACTTTATAAAAGTTATGAAAACTATTATAATATACAATATTTGTTTAAAGTAAACAATAAATCAAACTTTAACAAGAATAATTAAATAATTGAATTAACCAAATAATGTCAGACAATTTATTCTTGTCTTCATCAAAAATGCCTGAGTCTTCGACAGGCATAACTGAAGAGATAGATTTGGGACCAATTAGAGACCCATTGAATATTGTAATACCGATGACAGCAGTATATGCTCTAATCTTAATAACTGGAGTAATCGGTAATTTTATAACTTGTTTAGTAATAGTGCGGAACAGGTATATGCGAACGGCGACCAACTATTATCTGTTCAGTTTAGCCATTTCTGACTTACTGCTACTGATGTTGGGATTGCCTCAAGAGATCTACCAGTTGTGGCAGAAGTATCCGTACGCTTTCGGTGAAGTGTTTTGTGTGATTCGCGGCATTACATCTGAAGCCTCGACCAACTCATCCGTACTCACAATCACCGCCTTTACTATTGAGAGATATGTAGCCATTTGTCACCCATTGAAAGCGCATACAATGTCTAAGTTGTCGCGAGCAGTGAAGCTCATTATTATAATATGGATTCTGGGAGTTGTTTGTGCCCTTCCTATCGCTTATCAGTTCGGCATTATTTACGACTTCTCCACCGAAGGCCAAACGATTGCCGAATCGGCCGCTTGTTCTATAAAGAGGACAATTCCGTACTTCAATGAACACACTTTTACTATCTCTTCACTTCTTGTGTTTGTAATTCCTGTGACAATCATTTCAGTGCTATATATGTTAATTGGTTTAAAGTTGAGATATTCAGCGGCCGTTCGGAACAAACAAATTGCCGCCAATAATATGGCCGACTCCGAGGCTAATGGTCGTAACGCTTACATCAAATATCAATCCACTAAAAGGTCAATTAATGGCAAGTCTTCATCTAATGGCTCAAGTAGTTTAGCCCAAAGAAGAGCTGTCGTCAAAATGTTGAGTAAGAATTTGATTATTATTTTTACTTATTATATCATATTAATTGATATTTAGTTTTATTCGTTTTACCCAATTATTTCATCAATTTATTGTATAGAGACAACAATCTATAATAATTATTAGAAACAATACTCGAATCGGTTTAGGTTTGGGTCAGGTCGGGTTGCAACTAAAAATATAGGAATTGGGTCGGTTCGGGTTATAGTCTTAAAATCGGGTTGGGTCAGGTTATCAATTGCAAACCCAAAATTTTAATTAGTCTGCAATTTAAAACAAAATTAATGTTTAAAATATATTTGAAAATCTTTGTTATAAATTTTTCAATTATTAAACTAACTATGACTAATTTTAAGCTTAAATTATTTAATTTTGTTTTATACAGTAATAGTTTTAGCATAATTAATTAGAAATTTATTTGTATAAAACATTATAAAATAAAAAATATACAATAATAAACTGATAAAGATAAAAATAACTTTAAATAATTAAATCTACTGTACATTTTATCTTTAAATTGTAAATAAAAAATGAATCAAAACACATAAAAAAACTAATGATTGGTTTGTTTTCACAAGACATTGAATCACCGATTGAACAATTAATTTTTTAATGAATTAAAATTTAAAAAACTAAAAACTTTAAAACATAAAAATTATAAATATATAATTATTTAATTCGGGTTAGATTTCAGGTCGGGTTAGGTTAAAAAGGTTTCCATCAGTTGGGTCGATAAAAATGGCCAAATAATAATCGAATGTACAGTAGATTTTATCAAAATTATGACATACAGTAATTAAATAAAAATTTAAACACTTGTTCGATAATAATCTAACTTTACATATGTATTACTTTACTCTACTATACATTTAAGCTTAAATTAATTTGACAGTAAAAATATTTGAAAAGTAATTAAAATCAAATAACAATTTTAAGTTATTTGAAAACATAACCTAAAACCAAACATTTTCTAAATAAGTAAAAATTATTATATTTTTATAATGATATAAAATTTATTAAATCTTGTTTTTAATGTATAAAAAGTTTTAAAATTTATTTAAAGAGAAAAATTTATTAAAAATATTATGAATTCTGTATTGAATTATTTACAAAATATTTTTATTGCAATTTATCTCAAAAATATCATTTATTTTCTATTGTCAAGCATTTGAGAAATTTCTGGCTTTTAGTCATTAAAATAAACGTTTTTTTAGAATTCAACTACAATTGCAAATTTTTGGTATTTTATATTAAATATTCTGTTTTAAATGATTTTAATAGAAATTATATTATTTTTACATACAGATTTAAGAGATAAACATTTTTTTGAATAATTTAGACACTATTTTGATAGTGACTACAAAAAATATGATAGATTAGATGTTCAGAACAATTGTTTCGTCATTCAATTAAACGAGTTTTTAATGTATTTATTATATATTGTATTGCTTAAACTCAAACTGTTTTCTGTCTTCTATTTGAAAATTAATGGTAATTTTTAAATTTCAAATTAATTCTTAGAAAATTAAATTGTATAAATTAATTTTTTTTGCTTTTTATAAAAAAATATTATATATTTTTCCCGGACTTTGCTGGATATTCCGGAGCATTTTGACCAATGTGATTTAATACTTAAAATTCACATGTATTGTTCGTGACTTTAAACTAAACTTTTCATTTAATCATTAAATATAATTATTCGACCATATATTTTGATTGTTATTATAAAATAAAAAACAAAACAAAAAAATAATTAAATTTAGTTTTAATTGGCCTAAAGCAGGCAATTAATATTTAAATTGCCAAAATTATAAGCAAAGATAATATATTGCATTTTTATTTTTATTCGGTCATTCACTCTAATTAGTTTTTAGTTCAGAATTTATTGGCCTAAAGAACAAATGTATGAATACAAAGCTAATAATATTTATATATAATTAAAAAAAACTTTTTTTAATTAATTATATTTTTACATATAAAATAAATAATGTTATTTTCAAATAAAACACAAAAATCTGTTTTTGGTGTGATTTTTAACTTGATTTTATTTTATAAATATTTAAAAATTTTAAATTAATTATTACACAAATATTAAAATATAACATTTAATATAGTTATATATAGTGTCCTCCAAACGTAGCAAAAAATAATATGCGCGGCAAAAGTCGGGAGTATCAAAAATATAAAATAAAATATATATGATAAACTAAATCATCTCTTTATCTGATATAAATTATACTTATGCGCCTGCCACTCACAAGATTTGACGCAGAGAGATATTTTTTAAATTAAAAACTCCTTTGTTAAACAAAAGAAATAAATTTTTAGGAAATAATCTTACAAAATATTTATTTGTATATTGTAATAATTTTTAATAAACAAATATGATATTTTCAATTGTATTGAGTAAAACTTTTATTTTCTATAAATTGTATTTAAAGTTTAAAATTTTTAAAAATAATTTATATTATAATTTTGATAAACCCGAATTTTGCCGCGCATAGTAGTTTTTGCTACGTTTGGAGAACACTAGTTATATTACACAACCGGTAATATTGATTTGCATTAAACAGAATTTTGTTTGTTTTGACAACTGTAATTTTTTTTATTGTTATAGAGATTGTCTAATTTATAATTTTATTTCCTCATTAAAGAGTATTAACCCATCAGTTGTCAAAAAATTATTAATTTTTTAAAATATAAAACTCTGTCTCTAATACACAATAATCAAATTGTCAATATATAAAGCACTTAATTGCAGAATTTTAGGTTTGATTAATAAGAGGAGAAACTTTTTTATTTCAAACAATCAAAAACTCTTTTAATTAATATCAGGGATCGAAAAGATCGGCCGATCCAGGGGGGATCAGGGAAAGGATTTGTCTCAAAATTTTGGCCAAAAACCTAGGGGAGGATCAGGGAGGGGATATTTTCAAAAACGCCCAAAAAATCTATATATTTATGATAAAATTTTGCCTAATTTAACTGGATTTAAACTAAATTTAGTTAAATTAACTAGATTTAAACA
>JAQFXP010003979.1:0-11445 GCA_034693685.1 Belba bartosi | reverse complement strand
AAAGGCATTGCATCGCAGTATTGAAGCACTAAAATGAAAAAACGATTGCAATAACTCATTGCGAGAACTGTCCTCTTCCTCTCTCAACACAACTCAATGGTTCACTTCAAAGGAGATATCGAAAGAGTCGAATGAGTCGATTGAGTCGATCATAAGTTAAAAAAATGAAAACGAGTGCAGAAATTGTGGAACACATACAGTGACAGACAGACAGTGAGAGAAATAAAGTTCATTTTCCGATCGGAAACCTTATATTAGCTAAACTTTTTTGATTGAATTCTGATTTGATTTTCTACGCTTTCGATCGCCGACTCATATTCGATATGATTTTAGTATTTGAGTTCAATTTAAAAATAATAAATTTGAACAAAAAATCATTTATTACGGACTTATTCTTCGGGAATAGATATGGATTTATAGAAATCCTAATATAATACCGATTCTTATGAAGTAAATGAATGGTTTTCTACTGACTCTCGAAACGATTTTCAATGACATCGCGAGATGTGATCGAAATAATATGTTAGTCATTGACAACTGGATTGAAATTTTTGATTCATTTCATTGCTTTCTATCGAACAAAAATTTCTCAAACATTTGTCGGGATATTCATGAGAAGAAAACCTTTATTACTCTTTCATTACAACATTTATATAAATTTTTCTCGAATACAATAATAGAGAACTGAACTGATGTAACAATGATGTAGTTGTGAAGCAATTCGTTTTGCTTTTACTCTATTCTCAACTCTTATCCCAATCTTTCGTTTACTGTACTCTCTGGCGAAGGCTTTAGTTTCTGTAAATAATTTATGAGATCTAATGCAAAAAAATGCAAAACAATCCCAAATGTACTGAAAATTTTTATTACTTTCGATTGTTTACTCAAATAAATTCCATCATTTGCTGCTAAAAAAATTTTCAATTTACGAAAATATCTTTATTATTACGTTAGAACCAACTGACATAAGTGGGGAATAAAATAATAAAACAAAAGTTAATTAAATTTATTATTATTATTAGTATTTGATATGTTTTAATAGACGAATGTAGAGTCGAAAAAATGGTAACCAATAGAACAGAACAATAATATTAATGGGACTGAAAGAAAGCTGAATTGAAATTGAAGTAAAAATTTCATCTCTTATTCGGCTCACATTCCGAACATTTATTTTGTAAATTGTTAGTTGCAATGCAAGCAAATACTATTGGTATGAGTAGTACAACAACAACAGACAACAGGAGTGCTGCAGCTCTGAGCTGATGAGCACTGGAATACAATACACAACTGGATGTCATGTATTTTTGTTGTATGTCTTGTCCGCACCAACACTCCAACACTTATACCACTCATATCCCGCAGCTTTTCGCTCAGCCAACATCGCCGGCATAATTCCAACTCCATATTTCTGGTCCTCATTTCCTTTGACTAAAAGTGCTTCCAATTTATGGAATGTCGGAAACGACTACAAGAATAAAACAAATAAATACTTTGTTCTTCTGTTAAGTTATTACGACTCAAATTAGTACTCTTTTGTTGGTCTGAGCGGCGAATCTGGGGTTAGAAAAACATTTCAATGGCTATGGACTCGCATTAGACAAAACAACACTTGAAACTACATTTCCGCTCCAATACTACTTTGCATTAATTCTAACCAACAATAATAAAACACGAAATAAGTTTAATTGCGACTAAAACTCTTGATTATTATTATTATTGTACTTAAAGTCATATTAATAATAGCATTAATTTCTAAAAATAGTTTTATATTACAAATAAATTGTTGGCGAAAATAATTAAAGCAATAAATTAAATATATAAATAGCAATGCCTATGCTTGAAATCAAATGCGAGCATGCATCATTCTTTTTACAACTGGTCTGATTTGTCTGTTCCCCAAATGGAAAGTCTGTTCTCTGTCTCTGATGTGAGTGAAAATTGAGAGAAAGCGTGAAATGAGTGATATATGATATTCAGAACAACATTCGGAGAATTTTTGATAGCAAACGGAGTACAGAATTAAACAACATTTCTCTCTATCGCTTAAAACTTTCGCTTTCATTCGAATGCAATTTCACTGCTCTTCCACTCTCTATAATAGTGACAATAGTATGAGAATAGAATACAACTTAGAATTTGGTAAAAAAATTGTTCTGTTTTGTTGTTTGCCATTAGTTTACACATAATGTTCCCAAACTATTATATTGGAAACATCAGTGCAAATAGTTATTTACTACAACCGTATACTGAGTATACGACTGAATTACATACCATTGTTGTAACCATTAAAATGTAGTGCAAATAAATCAAATCAAAAATTTAGTTTTAAATATTTTTTCATTAGTCGAAAAAATAAATAATAAGTAGATATTGACTAAAAATGAGTTATATATAGAGAGAATTGAGTCTAATATCAATTATTCGAATGGTGTGACTGGTGTTTAACTATTCAATTCACACCAAACACAACACGTGCTCTGAATCACTGGCTCTTCAGTTCGACTAAACTTTTAAATGTAAAATAAATGACTTCTAAATATAGAATAGTTTGGAGTCATTGGATGTATAGAAAGTTTATATAAATATACTTTACTATGAAATGCAGATTTATATTTAGTATTTAATAATGGAAAACTCGGTTTATTGCATATTTTCCCCAAAATAATAAAATAGTTTTATTGTAAAACCGTTCTAAAGCTTGATTTGATATTCAATGAATAACATTCATATAGTCTATACATATAGAGTATACATACAGTATATACTTCAATATATATATATAGAGAATATTCAATTGTATTTTGCAAAAGCATTTGTCTGGTTGTATAAGAGGCCAATTCAAATAGTGTGATATCGTGCGTAAAGTACTGGCGCTCGCAATACATCCCAAAAAACTCTCAATAATCTATTGTTGTGTCAAATCATTGAATTTCGAACTCGTTGTTTGCAATCTACTCTTAAATTTTAAAAATAAACAAGTTGAATTTTGGTTTAAATTCTCACTTTCAGTATATCATCTTTCGCACACACACACACTTGCACATTTCAGTGTTAGTTGTTATTTAAGCTTACATAAAATTAGATATTTTTAAAAATAGTTTTAAATTGTCAATAAGTTGCTAATTTAATCATATTGTAAAAATATTTTTAATCAAAACTTTTAAATATTTAAGATATCAACAAAACAATTTAATGTTTAACATACGTACCACAAATGTTATTTATGTATTTTATATATTTTATCAATTAATAAAACATATTATTTATAATTAATAAACAGCACTAAAGATATATATAAATTGTTAACTTGACGACTAATTTAATGATATTGTAGACATGAATCGGTTGTCAAACATAATTTTATTAACATTTATAAAATACAAATTTGTTACACTCAAGACATAGTGTGCACACAAATACAGTGGTAACGGACTACTCCATATTAGCTATAATTACAATTCCATTTATAGATTAAAAAACTTATTAAACAAAATGTGGAATGTCAAAATATAAACATTAAGAGGAAGTAACAAAATAGTTTTCAAATTAAACATAAAAATTTCATATTTAAATTATGCAAAACATTTTAATGTCTACAAAATATTGATATTACTTTACTTCAAAATTATTGCTCAAAGGGCAGCCCTTTTACTCTGTCACTTGTACATTTGTTGAATTTAATTGCAAATAAAAATTAACTAAAAATGAGAATGACTAGTTTTAGAAAAGTAAATAAATTTCAAAATAATATTTAAATTTTTTCAAATAAAATAATTTAAAATAGAATTGAGTTCTCTCTCAAACTTCAATCAATATTTGAATCCTTTGCAAAAAACTATATATTTTCGAAATACTTTAGTTCTCTTTTGAATAAATAGTTAATTCAATTCCTTATTCAGTATTTTTATATTCAATAAAAGTAGTGTTAGAACACAATTGTTTGCGAATTTTTACTTTTTTTTTGTTCGTTAGTTATAGACTATTATTCTTTTACTGACAATATCTAAACCATCAGCAAAAGTAACGCAAAGTATATATAAAAAGTGAACCAAAACTATAAAAACTTATCATTATATTCTCAACCGAAAAGGGCAACATAACTAACGGAATAAATTCAAAGCTTATTTAGCCAAAAAATATTTGGTTTTTTCATTTCGTTTTGTTTTTTGTTGTTTTTCTGTTGTTTTTGTTGTTTCGCTTATTGTGTTCACAAATAAGGAGAGAAAAGAAAAGCAAAGAACAACTCGAAACCAATCAATTGTTGACAGGAGTTGCGAGAAAATAGTTTGTGTGAAGATCACTGACACTAACTATTTGCAGAAAATCTGATTTTTGTTCAATATTTTCTTCCAATCCATTATAGCATACATTATACTACAGTATGTATGTATAGACTCGAATGTTATAGAGTATAACTAATATTGTGTAACTAAAGAGCACAACCCTTGGGCTATCTCTGCATTATTCTGTTAGGTAGTGGAGGCCCAGAGTGCAAACCACAGCACCAGTAGTACTCTTATTATTTGTTATACAAGAGTACATTCTGTTTATGGACAGAAAAAAAGTGTAAAAAAGTGAATCACCAGTTGAGGAGTGCTATTAGAAAGCAAGTCATAACAAGAGCACAACTATTGATAGATGTGATAATGGCTATACATATCCTCACCTTCAAAGGCAAACATGACATTTTGGAGGCATTTCTTTGCCTCCCTCTACAACATTAGTCAATTTGTGTGCAGCACTAGTAGGTCTGGGCTCTCCCACACTAATAGTCTATTTGTGTATATTTTTACTATTGGGAAATTCGAATCTCTATTAATGAGCTTCACTGCAGTACCCGCTTATAGCAATGAAAAGCTCAATTTGAGGGGCAAAACATTACTACTTAAGCTTGTTGTTTCGATAAAGCACAGGGTGTTTTGCCCAGTGCGGGCCCCGATTGGCACAATGGACAGCAGTGATCATTAATTAAGTGTAATCTCTAAACTAGTCTTTTGATAATAAGCTCTACTTTTCACTTAAATACTTGATATCCCGTATAACTGATGTACAAAAGCAACAGTTAAGCGATACTTAACTAAACTATTTTTTCCTTAAAATTATATCTAATTTATTCTAAATTTCATTACTTTTCTTTATCTTTCTTTTTAAACATTATTCTAATCATTGTTTCGTTTTTTGGGTTAATTTAATTTAATTTAAATGTTTAGTAAAATTCCAAATATATGTTACTTTAATTGAAAGGAAAAGATTTCTTTTTATCGAATTAATTAAATTAAATTTTAATTTTGTTATTTAGTTTTGTTATTAAGCATTATATACTACTTAATCAATTACAAAGTATGTCGTATTTAAGAGGCAGTTCTGATTTTACAAAATAATTAAACAATATTCAGTGTTCAGTCAATTTTGTTTTAAAAAGATTTTTGCGATTCAATCGACAGAATTAATTAAAAATGCTTTTCAAGTATTTGAAAATTCATTGAATTCATGTAATTTTTTTCAAATTAAATTCCAAATTCAAACAAAAAGTTTTGGAAAGAGTGGAAAAAATTGCTTAATTTTAATGCATCGCTAAACCGAAAAACGACTATAATTTTTGAGTTGAAATTTGAAATGAGAATAATAACTAGTTCAACTATTTATAGCAAATATTTGCAATTTTGTATTTTTTAAATAAGTTTAATTTAAATTTTCTCTTTTTTTTGTTTTGCGGCAGTTATTGCTTTTTTAATTTTCAATTAATTTTAAAAATCTTTTTTTTCTAATGTATAGAATTTCTACGAAAAAACAAAATCTTTTTTAACAATAATTTTAAAGATTATAAAACATTAAATATTTAATACAAAAGCAATTTATTTTTGAACACTTTTTAAGTATTTTGGAACCAATGCTATAATTTTTATAAATAAGTAATTGTACTAAAAGACTAAAATATCGTTTGAAAAGATCTATTATTTTAGTTACAGTTTGAAAAGTTGTTTAATTATAATAATTTTAAAATTTAAATATCGATTCATAAAATGTATATCGATTTAAATGTAATAAAAATTTTATTTATTATACATTATATTATAATGAAATCAATAATTGAGTTGATTTTTAAATGCAATCTTATATACAATTTATTATAGCATTTATTTTGAACTAAATTAGATATACGTAAAACAAAGTGTTATTAAATATCACTTTATTTGTCTCATTTCAAACATTTCAAATATTTTAACAATTTTTGATTTATATCACTTTTATTACTTTTAATTATAGTTTGACTAAAAAGTTGTTTTTGTTTTAATTATCAGTTTTGAAACAACTAACAGAAAAAATAATATAATTCTCTCGGTTTCTAAATTAAGATAAAATATATTGATTAAGACATTCGGTTCTATCTATCCATTCGTTTCCCTTTGTCTTGAGTTTGTTAATGATTTTGTTTTAATGATAAAAACATTATTTTTACGAGTCTTTTGAGCTCAACATCTAATATAAGATTAAATTTGTGTTCGTTTGCGTGTTTTGTCCAAATGATTAACAATAGAAATAACAAAAAATAAAATATAAATTAGAACATAAATGAATGAAAAAGAGTTTAATTATATTTTAAGAAAAAAAAGTTTTTCAATTGGAAAATAAGATATGATTTGATTTGAAAATTAGAGACAAATATTAGCCAAGCGTTACATCTTTTATTCATATTGTCTGAAAGCTATAGAATATGTTAAATAATTTATATTTTAATGCAATAGAAATTATGTATTGTTTGCAATTTAAATGTCAAATATGTAAATTGAAATCATTTAATACTAATTTTTTATTTATAAAGTTTTAGATTTTTCAAAATTTTTCGCTCTAAGTAATGGATTGCAAAATACATTTTTAGATTTAAAGTTAAATTATATACAAAGTTCTTATAAAATGAAAAGAATTTATTAAATTTTAAAATAATTGCAGATAAGCTATGTTTTGTAGACTTTGTCTAAACTTATCATATAATTATAGCACAATTTTTGAAATAACATTTACTTATCAAAAGACTTATTAAAGTTATGTAAAAATTGTTTTCATATTTTAAATTCAAACTATATATTAGCTGTTATTTCTAAATCTTTATCTCTTTCTCTCCCCCTTACTCTCTCTCGCTCTCCTGCTCTCTCTCTCCCTCCTCTACTCTCTCCTACTCTCTCTCTCTCCTGCTCTCTTCTACTCTCTCTCTCTCTCCCTCCCTCCTCTACTCTCTCTCTCTCTCTCTCTCTCCTGCTCTCTCCTACTCGCTCTCTCTCTCTCTCTCCAGCTCTCTCCTACTCTCTCTCTCTCTCTCTCTCTCTCTCTCTCTCTCTCTCTCCACCAAAGTTTAAATTCTAGGAATTATTAAAAAACAATAAATCTTTGAAATCATAACAATTTTTGAGAACATTTTTTTACCAGAAATAAGTCGAAAGTAAAAAAGACATTAAACCTAATAATACTATTTTTTCCGGTTCTTGAAAAAACTTTTGATTCTTTAATAATTTATAGAAAAAAGTATATAAAGAAATATCTTTTTTTGTTGTTTTTGTATTTTTCTTTTTTTGATTTTCCGCTGCTTTGAAGGTAACTATACTTATAATGGCATTAGTTATTGACCTAAACATAAAACTAAACATAAAAATAACATAAAATTTCGAACCAATTGATAATAAAAATTATTTTTATTTGTCTATAATATATATAATTAATTTTACAAAATGTTAATATCTATTGAGAAATAAATTTTTGTTTAATAAAATCAATTAAAATTGTTTACTAAAAAAAATATCGATTTACATGTAATCTAAAAAACAATTTTAAATTTAGATCAAATGAAAGTAATTGAAAATTTTTGTTTTGTTTAAAGTTGTTTAGTTTTCATTCAATTTTATTTTTATTTAGTTTTTTATTTTGAGATTAATATTCTGTTCTGAAGACAATTTATTTTATATTCTCTCGAAAACCTTATGAGAAGAATATATTCGGAAACTGTATTTATTGAGAATAAACTGGGCTTTGAGTTCGCGATCACTAATATTCGAGTTTGTGTTGTGTGTTGTGTAGTGTTTGTCTCAACTTTTTTTCTTCTCTTTTTGTTTCCTCTCAAGTATTATATCTCATGTTTTACGGGCGAAGAAATAAGTCGAGCGTAAGAAACAAAAAACAAAATAATTCGTATCGATTCCGATGTATGTATTTTATTTCTCTGCCTTTCCTATGGAACACATTTTTTAAGATTCAAAAACATTAGAAAAACTTCAGCTCTTTCTTCAACCAATATGTTAGACCCGTCTGAAGTGAAATTTATTTGATCGCAACGAATGAAAAAATAATATTATGTGAAGTCTTGAAAATTTATTATATCTAATATATTTGATTCTATCTCTCCCTCTCGCTCCTCTCTATCGCTTCCCTCCCTTCCTCACCTCTCCTCTTCTTCTCTCAATCACTTACAGCAAACACTGTAAGTCTGGTTTATATCAGAGTATTTTAAACATGCTAAATTTAGAGTTAGACGATCAAAACATAATTATTTCAATGTGTTTAACAAAAAACTATTCATTTATTCTAATTTTACAATTAAATATACAACTTGCTATTTAAATAAATTATATGTAATATTTATATTTGTTTATCTCAATATCTAATTAAACATTTTGAATTAATAATCTTGGTAAACAGAATATTTATTCATATTTTATTTGAAAATGTGTGTTATATTGTTTTTGCAAAATAAAAGTAATAAGATAAATTAATTTATATTTAAAAAATCAAATTTAATTAAATAAGAAAACCTAAAAAATTTGAATTAAATTATCTAGTGTGCAAAAACTTGTAAAACTGAATGCATTAAAAGCAGTAAATCAAGAAAACATTTTCAGTAGTTTATTGTCATAAATATAATTAGAAACGACAATCACTCGAAACACTATTTTATTCATAATTTGGTTAAACTATTTAAGTCTGATTCGCACGAAAACAGATTAAATGTAAAACTTAAATGAATTGAATTAGTTGTGAACACATTTCGCACTTATTGGACAACACGTAGGCATTGATTAAAGACTCGTCTATTTAGTGTCGACTCTTCACTCTGACACCAGACATATCAAACATTCCGCACAACCTAACAAACCAAACATATAAACACATAAACAAATGGAATGTATTGACAGAGAGTGAGACAGAGTCAGCAGAATATGACTAATAAGAAGCAAAGATATGTATGAAAATCTATTATGACATGAAATGCACACCAAATACGACACTTCATGTGTTCGCAAAGATTACATAAAAATTCGTTACTTCTCGTTGAGAGAGACTTATGTATATGACATCAGAAGCCAACACATCAGGCATTGAAGGATCAGATTATTAGAAACAATTGTTGTCTTGTCTTAAAGTTTTATGTCGTGACACAGTATGTCATAATGTCATACTGTGTCTAAAGCACAGTAATGTTGGGCTCCATTGATGTGTTTTGGGTGGCGATATTCTTCACTTGATTTGGTCACGTCGTTGGAGGAGTAGCACTGGTAGTAGAATAGTATCTGTGCTCTGCTATTATTTTTGCTGTTTTTTGTTTTGTTGTCACAAATGTATGGCAGTGTCTGTGCTGTATGTCTGTATGTCTGGCCCTGTTGTGCCAAATAAGCCTCATATGTCAGACCTCATGTTCTACAGATAGCTTCGACTTAAGGATTTGATTCGAAAAGAATTTAATGAAAACCAATTTAGACAGAAACGCATCAAACATTTCAAACTTATTATATACTCTATATATATCTATCACAACGTTCAGACTTTTTATCTTTTTCTCTCTTTCGATGTCGATGGCTATGAGTAGCGAAACCTACGATTAAAATAGAGAATAGAGTGAAGGGAATGAAATGCGAAATTTTTTCCGCTAATAATTTCGCTACATTTGGTCGACGACTAAGAATTTTTATAACAATTTTTCGCTTCTGACCAGAAAATTGAAAAGAAAAAGAAAAAATATTAAAGTAATAGAAAAAAATATATATTATATTGAAGTTAAAGCATAGCATAAAGTTATATCGAATGGCATTCGGCCCTCAAAACAGGAGGAGAAGAAAATAACTAAAACAACAATCAATTTGATTGATTCGACACCCAGTCATCCATTGCTCGGCACAATATTGGCTACAATACTGTATTATATTATACAAAATACAAATAAGAATTTAATATTATATTATATTTTGATTTTGCTAAGACTTAACGTATATGTTATATGCTGAGACAAGCTAGCTTATATTTGAAATACGCAAGGGAAATATGCTAAAATATTCCTGCGCTAACTCAAAATAATTAAATGCATCCTGGCAGAAAATATCTAACAAAGATTTATCTATTTTTGATAACATAAATTAAAATAAGACATTTTTCAAATAAAATTTTTTTTAATTATTTATTTTATCAGAAATAAAAACAAAATTCATTATTTCCTCCCAGCCTGACTTTACCTGAGCCGGTCGAGCGTGCGTATCTCGGCTTAATATAAAAAAGTAGAGCACCGGTAGTTGCAAAACTGGTGGCTGCAAAGGGAACAGATTGGACATACATTTCATAATCAATATTACTAATTCATTGGAGCAAAAGAAGTGTTGGAATAGTATTTAATGCAATTTTGTGCACATTCTGCAGTCGGAGTCTCATATGCAGTCCGAGCACTCGTTGGTCAGCGTTAGGCTCAGTTAACATACATGTGTCGAACGTATGTCTGTTTTGTTGACACGCCATCCCATATACGACGACACCAGAAGTTTTACACAACAAAAATGTTTTAATAATAAATCATTTGGTTTAACGGAAAAGATACGACGAATCTAGTGATTGAGCGCCGAATGGATTTAGAAAACTAGTAGTTATAGTCGTATAAAACCGTCGGTATATAAAAACTAAGGCTATAACCAGTGATCGATTCAGTCATTCACTCGCTTTTCTCTATTAACTATCGGTTCTCTCCTTTTATTCTCAGCCTTTTTTCGCCACAATATTTCATTTGCTTTTTTAACCTTTTATTTTGCTTAAAGGCATCGACTCTTAATTGAAGTCTATTTCTGTTCGCTTTTAATTCAATTATTGACGAAAAAAATTGTCATAATTTCCCCGAAGAGTCAACTCATTCGAAGTACTTCTTTAGAGCGGCTAATGATTTGGAGACATATATACTGTACTGTATATATCAACCAGTGTTTCCACACAAATAGTGATCAATCATTTGTGTTTACATTTGATTTCAATTCAGTTCTGTCAGACTTGAAACTAAACAATTTGTTTGATATTTTCGGTCTTTTCTTCAGATGATTCTTATCTTATTTGTGTTAAAATTTTTGATGTAAACACACTTTTCTAACATTGAAATTATGACAATTAATAAATTCAATATTCTTTTCAACTAGTGCGCATAAATAT
>JAQFXP010003978.1:0-11446 GCA_034693685.1 Belba bartosi | reverse complement strand
TTAACCATAAGTTTAAAGCAAATATTTTTGATAATAATGATAAACTTTAAAGTTCAAATATTAGAACATCAAAAAATTGAAAATATTTTATAATAAAAATGATAAGAAATTATGTGATTAAAGTAAAGTATTTTGTATTTAAAATTTTTCTAAATCACAATTTAATTATTGTTTGAGAGTTTTATAGAAACGTTGATTGATATTAAATTGATGGTTAAACAAAAATTTGTAAAATAGTTATACAATATTATAAATATTCAATAAGTTTTTAAAATAATAAATCAAATAATAAATTATTAATTTATTATTCAGTTAATTTATTGAGAAAGATTTATTTATTAAAATAAAAATTTAATGTTTTGAAAAAATTAGAAGAATATAATAAAACTAAGATTAAAGCAAATGAAAAATTTCGGAATTAAATAATAAAGACAAAAACAATGATATTGAATCATATATAGTCAAAGGTTTTAATATAAGAATATTTTATTAGTATATACAATAAAATTAATTATAAATAAATAATTTGAGTCATTTGGTATAGTTTGAGTTTATCTCGCCTTATAAGAACATGTGCTTAAAGGCTTTAACTCATATTTTTAAAAATGGTCTATTTCACGTTATAAGAACATGTTCTAAACTGTGGGGAAATACGGTAATGTTTTAATAAATAATTAATTTTATTATTTTTTATGTTTGACATTTTGTTGTTGTTGTTGTCAAAGCTTTCTATTTAATAAATTAAGATTTTTTAATATTTATATTTAAAAAGTAAAGTTTAATTCAAACGCTTTAAATATTAATATAACAAGCATTTACATTAATGCAATTAATTTATAAACAAATTCAAACGTTTGTATTAATAAATGTTCAATGATTTATTAAAACGTTATGTATATAATTCTCATCTATATTTTTACAAAAAATATTATGCTAACTTAATTATTTATTTCAAGTTGCATTACTGCTTATATTAAATATAAATTTTATTAATATAAAAATATAGATATTAAATACAAGATTTTTTATATCTATATTTAATAAATAAGTTGCGATTATTTATAAACATAAGTGCCAGCAATTTGATATTGGCAGCCAAAATCGATAAAGATGATTTTATCTCTTTTAAATCTTTTAAGCGGAATAAAATTTTAGCTATTTATATTTATTAATGTGTTTATGGTTTAATGTGAAATTTACTGATTATAAGTGTTTTTTTTCTTATTTCAATAGCAATTAAGTAATCTTATAATAATTTTGTAGTTTATTAATAATAATTTGACAATTTGTAGTACTTTTAAATACTCATAAAATTATTTTAATAAAAATTTATTTGAAAATTTTACAGGAAAAATATTGTTTTTAATAATCTTTGTCATGGTTAAATCAAAATTAATTTAAACTGTATAAAAATAGTCAAATATTAATTAATTAATTTTTAAATTTTGAATTAGCTAATTAATATTTGATTATTTTTATACCTTTTAAATTATTTTTGAATCAACTATGACAAAGTTTATTAAAACAATATTTTTTCTGTAAAATTTTTAAATAAATTTTCATTAAAGTTATTTAATTAATATATAATTTTATGAGTATTTAAAAGTACTACAAGTTGTTAAGTTAAATTTTTAATCTAGCTCGTTTAATTTTTATTTTATAAACAAAATAACTTTTTAAAGTTTTTGTTTAACTTATTTTTGAATAAAATTTTAATGGGTTGCAAATAATTATTTAAAAATATTTTGATAGACATTTGTTATGAAAATGTAAGTCGACAAAATAAATTACTCAGATTTTAAAATATAAATTTAATAATTTTTAAAATATTAATTGTAAAATAATACGCAAAGACTTATGGGTTACTCTAATACATTCATATCATACAAATATACATGTTTACTAAAAGGTTTACTACATTAACTTAATTAAAATTAAATAAATTTCTGTAATAATTATAATCATAAAGCTTTAAATTAAGCAAGAATTGTGTAAATCAACATAAAACGTACAGAAGCATAGCATAACTTAAAATAAATTTACGAGCTAATTTATACTTATAATTATATATGTTTATTATTTATTATCAGACTTCCAAAATTTAAATTTAAACAGTACAATTCTACTAACATAATATATGTTAGATTTAAAATCAACTGGTCATTTTTTAAATAAACAAAAATAATACAACCTGTTACTTTAATTAAAAAATCTTAAAACTTTGGTTTAATTTTACAATTATTTCGTTTCTTAACTACTTATTTTATTTAATTAAGTTTAAATAATTAATGTAATATTTGATATTTAAACATTTCTATTTAAACAATTGTTTATGCATTGTAAAATATGATTTCTTTATAAATCATATGCAAATTGTTTACCATTTGACTCAAAAATTAGTATTTTAATTTTTTTTTAAATTATATTTTTAGTTATTTTAAATAATTTTTATCATGCCATTTAACCATAAAAACCAAAATCTTATTTTCTGTTCATATAAACTTTACAGCTAAAAACCCCCTAACGCCCCCATTTGCGGCTAAAATTAATATAGTTAACTTCTAATTGCTTTAAATGTTCTAAAAACATTAATAAAGTTTATTAAAGCCGTGAACAAGTAAACGGCAATCATGGTTAGTGGTAATTAATACAGAATTTTTTTTAAACTCAAGCGCTTTTCATCTTTCAAGAACCTTTATCAAGAGTTATAAAATATTAAATAAAATATTAATTTAAAAGTTTTGATTTAATTATTAAAACCATAGTTGAATTCACAATTGATTTGTTATAATGTAATTCCAAACCGCTTTCAATTGCATTCCTTTATCTCTATTAAGAATTGACGTTTCGCCAAATTCTCTAATTATTAAAAATTCATAGACTTTCCGATCAAACCAATTGTCGACACTTTAAATAATTTTAAATCATTTCAATTCATTATATGATTTTTTATGGCAATGCTCTGCAATCCTATTCTTTACTATCTTTTATGTTCGTCAAATCGGTTTATAAAATAACGTTTAGTTTCACCGATATATGTATTTACATATATTTGTATATAAGTCTGACAATCAATACGATAAACACCGTTTTGGTACTCGGGTTTAATCGGGTCTTTATTATTATATAAATGTGTTTTTAATTTATTTTCCAGTTTTACTAACGAAATCAGACGATTATTATCAATTTGTTTAATAATTTTAGCTATTCTTTCGGACAATCCTTTAACATACAGAAGAGAGAAAACTCTTTTTCATTAATTAGAGTATTATTTCCTGTTTTCGATAGATTTTAAAATTTTAAAATTTTTTTCAATTTTTAAATTCAATTTTTCAGCTCACGTTTTAATTTGGCAAAGTTAGTTGATTCGATGACCTTAATGCAAATAGATTAAATAATTTCTATCTAAGCTTTTCTAAAATATATTAGTGAAAAATTGAAAAATAAATTAGCTGCAAACTATATTAAAATGCAAAAAAGAGTAAATTGATTTAAATTAAAAAGATAGTTTTTCTTTATTAATTTTTAAATAATAGCAATTTTTTATTAAGTAATCCTTAGTTTTACAATTGGTAAATTATTTAATATTATGCATTAATATGTTTGTTAGCAACTAATTTGCTTTACTTGTCAATTTACTTGCTCAAGTTGCAGAGTATTAACAATACAAATTAAAAATATTAAGTATAAATTTTATCCTGTTAAGATTATAAATTTAATTAATTGTTCCAGTAATTTAAATTTAAAGGCTAACAAAATAAAAATAAATTTTTTTTTTTGCATTAATAAAATAAATATAGCATTAATGCAATATTATTATTTTTATTTTATAAATTCTAGTACAAACCGTAAAAGTATTATTAATTTACTAATATAAAATCATAATTAATTTGACAGCTTTTTATTTAAATTAAAATTTATAAAATTATAAAAAATATAATTTTAAATACTGTCAAATAAGAAACAATTTAATTAAATATTTATTACAATAAATTTAACATAGACAAATATTAATTATACAAACAATTAATAAAATATATTTAAAAATCAAAATATTATTTATTTAATAAATTTTGTTTGACAATAAGATTTAAGATAAAAATCAAAAAACAAATAAAAAAATATTGGACATTGAGCCTGGCTAAAATAACTTAATATCTTTGGATATTCTATGTCTAACATTTCAGTTACTATACCATAAGTGGAAAAAACTACAAATTGTGCAAGTTGCAACTGGGTCAAATATTTCTTCCACCACAAATATTTTTGCATTTTGGGGCCAAATGAAGCAAGGCAATAATATGCATACATAATAGTATGTACAAATGAGTTAAAAAGAACAAACAATTGATTTGGTTGCATGTTGAAACGGAACCAATAAGCAATCCAGGATAATAATGCCATTAAACAATGATGATACAAATGTAAAAATGTAATTTGGTTTGATTTTTTGCGCAGTGCAAAAAATATTGTATCGCAAAAATCAACAAGCTTAGTTATACAATAAATATAAGACAAATATAACTCCAAACTTAAACTTGGTGTAAGCAATTTATCCGAAGGTATTTGAAAGTTTTGAACTAGTGTTAGGCCAAAATTAAGCTGGATTATTTTATAGAAAAAATAAAACGCGTTGATTAACATCATTAGTATATTGTAGAGTGTTATTATTGTTTGAAGTTGATAGGCCGGTCGGTTGCGCATTAGCCCAGGTATTATTTTTAGCACAAGTAGTAAATATAAACTAATTATTATTATCAATGGATATGGTCCAGATTTAAACCCAGGTAGTCTAGCAGCAATAACACGTTTATCTCCATTATCAAGCCAAAATTGATTTATATAGTAATTGTTGGTTATATTTGTTATAAATTCAGTCATTTCTTAAGTAAAATAATATTTCATTTAGAATTAAATACAAAATTAATAAATTATTTATTTTCAAATATACTTTTTATTTAATTGAAAAGAAAATTATGTTATATATATAGAGAAAAAAATTATCCTGATTTAATTTATTTTATTTCTAAAAATAATTTATTCATTTTAATGATAAATTTTGAAGGTTGTCTTTATGTAACTTAGGTTTAATCAAACTTTTATGTATTTTTAATTTTTGGAAAATCCAAGCATTTTTAAAAATTATTTAACAGTTTTCACGTATTATTATAATCTGTACAGTTTTTATAAATAAATCTATTTTTAGCTTTATACATTAATAGTAAGCAAAATAATTTTAACATTTATTGTTAATATACTTATTAAATGCAATTTTTTTATTTATAATAAAATAATTATTAGCGTGTTTTTTAAGAATAAATTTATTTAATAAAATTTTTAAGACAAGTTATCATTAATTATTATTAACAATAAAATAAATTATAATTTATAAACTAATGTAATATATGACATAATTGTTAATAATTTACAATAGAGTAGAACAGATTTACCAAAATCGGTTCTAATAAGAGTAATATAACTTAATAACATTATAATTTTCGACATTATCATCTTGGACATTGTCATATTTAAAATAACCAAATTTATATTTTACTTTTTCATTAATTTTGGTTTTTGTATCCAGATTTTTGCAAAATTCTACAAATAGACTATTTGTTCTCAGTATACTAATAAGATATAAAAAATGGGTTCATCTGAAGGTATATTAAATAAGATAAGGTATATTTATTAATAGAAAATTTCTTATTAAATTTACTCAATGTCAAAAAGTGTAGCATATCTGGCCAATGCAAATTTAATAGGCCTAATAAACAAACATCAATGCTAACATTATACAGAGTATTAGAAATATAAGTTATTTATCAAAGTTTGACATTTGTGCAATGCAAATAAATAGTTACAAATTAATGTAAGAAAAAAGAAAAATAAAGCAATATATTTTAATCAATTTGAATAATTTTAGAAATTGTAAAGGGGCTTTTACAAATTTTACAAATATTTTCCCTAATTTTAAAAATTTGGATTTATCCACCTCTTAGCATTTAATCCGCAAAATGTTACCCCCTTCCACTTTTTGCAGGCTGCCAAAAACTTTAGTTTAAATTTAATTTAAATACAGTTAAATTAAATTAAATTTTATTATAAATATATGTGTTTTTTGAGTGTTTAAAAAAATCCCTTCACTGATCTACCCTTGGGTTTTTAATTAAAATTTTGGGAAAAACTTTTTTTTCTAATCGGCCGATTTTTTCGATTCTTAAATAATTTCAAAAATTATTATCAAATTTTTATTGAATTGATTTACAAAATTTAAACAAAATTGAATAAATTTTACACTTTATAAGTACGTTAACCTGACACATGTCTTAGAGCCTAGCTGCTAAAATATAGACCTTTATTTTTCTTTTATACAATAAAATAATGCACTAGCTGTGTGAAATTTTACTACTGTACACATTGCAGTAATTTTCAGTTATAAAAGTTCAAAAGTGTTAGTTAGCTTTTTTACTATTTATTAAACATTTTAAAACATGCTAACTGAATAGGCCTGAGATAGGCCTACGAGTTTTTTCAAATATATTGTTTTGTATTTTTTATTAAGCAGTAATAAAAAATAACTAACCTTTTGAACTCTTAATATTTGAAGACCAGTGATCAAACTAATTTTATATTTTATAATAAGTTTATAATTTCAATATTTTTTAATTAAGCAAAATTTATCTGAGTAAAATTTGACATGTCACATAACACAAAGATACAAAATTTTAATATTTTGTGCGCACCAGCATTACATAATTGCAAAATAAATTTAAAGTTAACTTGACCAAGAATTTCTAAATGAATTGAGCTTAGGTTTGTATGATAATTTACAAAACGGCTGCATGTTAAACTCACAATTAAATTGAATTATTATTTTGTGATTAAATTATAAATGTTTGAAAAATTAAATTAATAGTAAATAAAAACACAAAGTATGCAAATAGATATTAATTGTTCAGATGACCAAGACAAAAACAATGCTTTGATTTTTGTTCCGGAATAGCAATATTTACCAAATTAGCCCCTCAATACAATCTTGACGTAAAACAAATCACAGGTTTAAAACTTTAATTTTGTAATTATATACTCAGCTTAGCAATATTTAAACTTAGAACAAGTATAATTTAGTTTGTTTTAAAAAATAAAATATGAATCAAAATTAGTTAAAATATTTTAAAAATTTTATTTTTTATTTTTTGGACGAAAAACAAAGTTTCTGGTTATGACAATATAATTCAAACAAATTTTTATATTTATTAATAAAATTATATAAAGTAATACAAATAAAATGAATACAATAAAATGCAACATGTATCTAAATTTTATTCAATATTACGAATAATTAAGCATTATAATATTATTTGACTTTAATGGAATCACATTGGCATTTAAAGTTTAAGAATCCGGTGCAGTGTCCATCTGTACCTTGATCAATTTGACATTTGCGTTGACAGTTCCTTTTATACAACGGACACCGAAGAATACCAAATGAGTTATCATAAACACATTCGCATTTACCATCATGGTTAACCCATCCGCCGTACCAATTAAGTTTAGTACAACACAGCTTACATGCTGCCCATGATGAGTTCTCTTTGTCGCATGCATCTTTGGTGTCTTTTATGCATAGGCATCTTTCCAATAGCGTACCGTTACAAAAACCACTTGCAAAATTGTTCGAGATACAATCAGCAGCACACCAGTCTCCTATGACGAGAGGTGGACAACCCGCGTTATGTTTTCGCCATTCATTAATGTCAGGAATTTGTGCTTGAGTTGCACCGTGAACAAATGATAAATTTTTAAAATAAAATTTTTTATTTTTGCAAAATTATTATATTAATACAGTACTTGCAAATAACAAAGCAATTAATATAAAAAAAGTTATTTGATTCATGTTTTAAAAATTAGCAAACTTATTTTTAGCAAATACAATTTTTTGTTTGTTGGTAATCTTCTTATATACTGTATTATGTTTAAGCAAATATATGTTTTGATGCAATTTATTAATTGCTTTAAAGTATGAAACATGTTTGATTTTTTTTATTGTTTATTATATAATAGCTTATTTATACAATTTAATAATTTATTATATCTAAATTTTTAATAATGTTTACTAAATATGAAATATATTTACAATTTAATGAATTAAATATATATATATCTGCAAATTTTGCCCTTGTTGCATCTTACCAGTTAGATAAAACTATAAAATTCTGAAAACTGTTATTGATTGTTTTATTTATTTTTTTAAAATTTATTTAAATTATTTTATATTATGTTTTTTAATTGCTCGGTTTTATTTTAAAAATTGTTTATTATAAGCGAGATTTAGTATAAATCAAATTGTTTCTTTACAATTCGGCTACAATAAGCCGATTAAAATTAAGCAAAATATAATATATTGGTGAGTTTTAATTATAATTTTAAATTTTACTTTAATTTTCTTAAATACTAATCTTAAACAAATATATGTGATATTGAAAATTATTGTTTCCTAAAGTGCAATGTGTTTATAAATTGCAAAAGTTATATTTATGTTCCTTGTTTGTTGAATAATTTCATAAGATAATTTAAGAAAATATCATAAAAATATTTCACTATTTATTCAAGTAATAATTTATTTGAATAGTAATAACTGCTTGTATTTTAAGCTTTAATTTGAAATATAATTTATTTTTACTATTGTCTTTTCTGTTATATTGTTTAAATTATCAAAATGTTTTAATATAAAATTAAAAAGTAATTCATTATTTTTAAAAATTAAGTATGTTACATCAAACCGCATTTTAAATTAATCAAAAATAGACATTTAAAAACTTTGATAGCTAAAACAATTTCTTTTTCAATTTTTGGTAAAAATTAATTTATAAATAATATTAAAAATTATGCTTGTTTGTTTATTATTATAATTTTTACAACTTGCAAAATTGGTTAAATATTTATTATATTTTTAAAAATATTGATTTATTTAATTTTAATATCGAATAAGTAGACATAGGGTAGAAATTGTGTATTGCATTTTGCATTGAACTTTTACATTATTATCTGGACATAATACATTGGCTCAAAATATAAACAAAAATATATGTTTTTTTTAATTATTTTCTTTTAATAAATTTATTATAATGTATTTTTAAACACAAATAACTAAATAAGGATTACATAATAATAAACATTTAATTAATAATACTATAAAGTAAAATAAATTTAAATAATCAATAATTTGCAAAATTAATCTAAAAACTAAATTTAAAAAATAAAGTGTTTTAAATGCAAAAAAATACAATTTAATCACATTTTTATTAGTAGCGGTGACTCTTACTGAGCCCAAATGAATAGGAGCTTAACGTACAAGTAAGCGGCACTGGGGGTGCGTAGCTCGTGGGAAGCGTACGTTAGATCTCTTGTTACCTCTACTTCGCTTGAATGCGAGAGTGATGTCTGACACTATCGTCACTAACTTAACATATTTGACATTGTTTAACCGGAGTTTTAGTTACTTTTTAATTCAAACACTTTTATTAGTTATCAATTTGTATCAACTTTACAAAAGTATTGCTTTAATGTGGATTATATCGTAATAATTAAACAAATATTTAAATAATTATTAATTAAAAACTAGTCAAACGTAAAGACAATAATTATACTTAAGATTTAATTAAAATTTATTTAATAAAAACACTAAATGAACGGTAAAACTGAGACTCTTTTGTAAAACACGGCTCTTCTCTTTAATAATCTTCGTTCAACTGTTCCCTTCAATAGTTTCCAAACAACTCTAACTGTCCTCTCGTTCTGTCCGGTCCAAATCCTTTCACTCGACTCATCAGTCCTCTCCACGTGTTTCCCATTCGACTCATCAGTTCTCAAGTCTTCCGTTCAGTCGTTTTAGTCATTTATGAATAGTTTAAATTGTTTTTACAAAAGAATAGTATTTTTAACGTTTGAATCGATGAATAAATGCGAAAATAGTATTAATAACAGAAAACGTATTTTGAATAATAATTTGAGTAATATTTAAAGTAATAATTTGAACGTAATTTGAATGACTAAAGACGTTTCACAACCGAACTCGTATTCACCACTTCACATATGAGACCCAAAAATCCGCTACAGTGTCCATCTTTTCCCTCATCAATGTGACATTTGCGACGATAGACGCTGTTATCCGGGCATCGAATAAGACCAGAAAAACCATCATGTATACATTCGCATTGTTTATCCTTGTTAATCCATCCGCCATCATAACCAAGTGTTATACAACACGACTTACATTGATCCCAGCCTGAGATTTGATTGTTACATGTACCTTTTACACATTTACAATTTTGATGTAACGGCCCGGCACAAAAACCATTATTCCTGCCATCATTATGACAGTCTTTGACACAGTGATCGGGTACACATTTGTTAATGCAGTCAGAATTGTTGTCTTGCAATTTGTCGATTCTGTTAAGAATTTTTGTTTGAGTTTTACCTTGAATAAATATTATTTTTTTAAAAGTCAAGTTTAAAAGTTAACAAAATTTCTATTTTAATACTTGCAAATAACAGCGCAATTAATATCGAAATTGTTATTTGATTCATGTTTAGCAAGCTAAGAATATTTTGTTTATTAATATAAAACTGTTGATGAGTATCAACTATAATTTTTCGTTTGTGCGTTAATCTGTTTATATACGAGATTTAAGCAAATATATGTTTTAATGTAGTTTATTAATTGCTTTTATAAGTGAAATATATTGATAAGTTGTCTAATCTTATGTATTCTTTGTTTTTGAACAAAATCAAATGTCAGATTTAAGCATATTCAACTTTTTATTGTTTATTAAATAATAGTTTATTTATACAAAAAAATTTTACTTAATTTTAGTTTTTAATAATGTTTACTAAATTTGAAACATATTTACAAATTAATAATTGGTGTCTACTTAATATAATGCAAATTATAAAATGCAGCAATTATGTAAACATAACATTTTAAAATTTTTTAAGTTAATTATATCTATAATAAAAATTTGTTGGAAACTATTTATCATTAATTACTTTAAATGTTATGAAGTATTGAGTTTTAAATATAAATTTATGCAAATTTGATAGAATTTTATATTTAATATTTACAGATAATATCATAGTTGGTACTGTTATTTTTGAAAGTTGTTAATGTTTAAAAATTAAATTAAAAAAACACTTTTTTATTTTATTAAAATGTATGTAAAAATATTGTTATTAGTTGTTATATTTAATGATCTTGCTATTATATACAAAACAATTTACTGTATATAAATAATGTATTTTAATTTACAATTATTCTATACATTGTTTATGCATTTATTATGTGGTGAATAAAACAAACTAATCAATAGTTTAATTGTTAAATTGATAAATAATATTTTTAAAAATAAAGTATAAATACAATCAAAATCTTAAGTATGTAACATAA
>JAQFXP010003977.1:0-11446 GCA_034693685.1 Belba bartosi | reverse complement strand
TATAAAACGTTGTAAAGAATATAAAGAATAGAGACTAGATATTGTGATTTGGAGGGAAGATATAAAACGTTAGTTATGACGTTTCTGTGGATCTATCAAATAAAATTTAGCAAATCTTTTCTCAAAAATGCATTAACATCAAGAATTATAAAGAAAGAATCAGTCAAAAATTTTTCCGGATTTTAAAAATTGGGATTTATCCCCTCCCTAACATTTGTTTCGCCAAAGGATATTCTAATTTGGCGGCCGACAATTTTTTGTAGGGTTTTTCGGCCAAATAATTTTTCTAAATTGTTACTAAATCCGGTTTAAATCTAATTAAATTAATAAAATTTTATTATAAATATATGGGTTTCTTTGCGTTTTTTAGCAACCTTTTTAATCTCTGATTAAGATCATATTGGCCAGTCTTGTTTTATAATTAATTTGATTAGCTAGTTTGTTATGTGAAATGGTTTTTTAATTAAAATTATTTAAAATAAACAAAAGTTAAGCTTAAAGTATAGATTTGCGTTTTATAAAAAAAATTGGGTTTTAATTTTCTACTTAATTTTAATTTTTATATGCAAACTTTTTAATTTAATCTTTATTATTTAATTGTGTTTATTTAAAATAAAATTAACTTATGTATTAAACTAATGTTTTAACTAAAATTTTCAAATTAAAAAATCTAGTTTGATATCTAATTAGTAATTACAAGGGTTGTGACATG
Organism: Belba bartosi; assembly: GCA_034693685.1. Lineage (NCBI taxonomy): Eukaryota > Metazoa > Arthropoda > Arachnida > Sarcoptiformes > Damaeidae > Belba > Belba bartosi. The sequence goes on along the minus strand of JAQFXP010003977.1, from coordinate 10,734 downwards.
GATGCCGAATGAGTGCCAGAACAGAATAAAGTATATGGTGTGACTAGATATAAATTTTTTAATCGTCTATATTCGATTTTCATACCGAATTTCTATATTAGAAATTAAAACCAAAAGTCGGATTCGGACATTGGAATTGTGTATGAAAATATGGTATGGAAATTTGGTATAAAAATTGAATATGAAAGTTAGGTATGGAAGTTGAATATAAGAATTAGGTATCGAAATCAAGTGTGGAATTATGAGAGTTGGATATAAAATTTAGTATAAAATTTGTGTATAGAAGTCGTGTGCAGAAGTCGGATATAAAACTTGGCTATAAAAGTCTGGTAAAAAAGTTGGGTATAGATGTAAAATATTCCCATCTAGACACACCATATACTGTATTTTGCTTTAGAACCCATTCGGCATCCATGTCATAGCCCATTACTAATCACCTTTGTTTCTAAATTAACTGAATTAGTTAAATTTAAATTTATTCAGAAAATTATAATTTTAAATTTATTATATTGGAAAAGTTTAAAATTTTTAAGTAAAAATATTCGGGTTTAATTAATAAAAATAAAACAATTATAAAATTTTTAAAATAGGGCAATTTTAATCAATATTACAAGTTTAAACATATAATATTTGTTATATTGGGTTGGCGGGAAAGTCTCCGCGTATTTTTATTCAACAGTTATTTTAAATTATTTTCAAATTTATTTTTGAAATTTCAAGTAAGCCATTTTATTAGTTCATTTAAGTAGTTATTTTTAAAAAAAATTTAGATTTTATTTTGTAACTCTAACATTGTTAAATTTTAATTTAACTTTAGTCGCTCAAAAGTAGCATTTTTGTTTTTTGCCATTTTTTTATAAAAGTAGATGAGTTAGAATAAATTTTCCTTTATGAATTTAAAGAATGTGCAATTTTAATAAATTTTGCATTGGAGAATTTTTTTAAAACCATTTAGTTAAATTTTTATAGGCAAAATGATTAACTTCTAATTTACATGTTAAAAATATTTTTAATGACTTTATTACAGTCAAAAATGATAATATTTTAAATAAATCAATAAATTTAATAGTTAATTAAATGTTATTTTGCAAAGTTGAAAAAAATCATTTTTGACACATTTTTACATTGGTTTAAAGTAATTATAATAATGTTTTTAAAATTATTTATTTTGCGTGTAAAAATTGAACTGTATGTTTTAAAAAAATTTTACCATTGCAAATTTTAGTAAAATTGCAAATGCTTTAAACCCATAAAAATAAATTTATTCTAACTTATCTACTTTTATAAAAAAAATGGCAAAAAAACAAAAATGCTACTTTTGAGCGACTAAAGTTAAATTGAAATTTAACAATGTTAGAGTTACAAAATAAAATCTAAATTTTTTTAAAAAATAACTACTTAAATGAACTACTAAAATGGCTTACTTGAAATTTCAAAAATAAATTTGAAAATAATTTAAAATAACTGTTGAATAAAAATACGCGGAGACTTTCCCGCCAACCCAATATATTTGATAATCAATTAGATATCTTTAATAGATTTTAATTACAACAATTTTTATAATTGATGTTTTAAAATATTAATAGTGAATATAATTTAAAATTTTTACTTAAAGCACTTTGAAGATATAAACAAAATTTTAAATTAAAAAAAACACTATTAAAGTTATCTAAGTGTTGAGCTATTTATTGTAAGTTATCTGATGTGTTGATGAACTATTGTTCATTAACTAATGATAAAGGGGTGGGGGTAGAGCGATGTCAGATTAAATGTAAAGTTATATATAATCTTAATTATATTTAAATTAAAAACTTTTTTTACTTTAAAATAACAGTTATTTTATTTAAAAACAAGCAAAAATAACTTTAAAGATTCATACACAAATATTATATTTTAAACTTGTAATACTGAATAAAATTGTTCTAAGTTAAGCTTTAAAGAAATAAAAATACATCTATATATTTAATTTTTATAATTAACATTTTTTATTAAATTAATATTTTATTACAATGTTTTTTGAGCAAATTTTAAAATGCTGCAAAATATTTAATTAAAGTTTTGCAAATAAAGTCTGTTCGTTTAAAACTTGGCTATGGTAGTCAGCTATAGTAAACTGGTATAATAGTTTGGTAGCAAGGTTGAGTATGATAGATGGGTATGTTGTTCTGTTATTATAGTATGGTATGGTGGTTGAATATGGTGGTTTATTAATAATAATAGTAATTAATTTAATAAAAATGATATTGCAGGGCAGAACTAGTATATTTATAAAGCAATTTTAATAAATGTATGTGTAACATATCTAAGCATCTTTGGACAAATTAGGTTTAAGTAAGTAGATTAATTTAGAAAATTATTTCACAGTATAAACTAAGAATCGAGAAGGTCGGTTGATCCAGGGGGATTAGGGAAGGGGGAAATTTTCCAAAATTTTAACCAAAAATCTAAGGGAAGGGGGTTTTTCAAAAGCGCTTAAAAAGTTTAAATATTTATGTTGAAATTTTATTTTATTTAACTGAATTTAAACTGAATTTAACTTGAATTTAAACCCGATTTAGCATTAATTTAAGGAAAATTTTCTAATTTTGGCAGAAAAACCAAAAAGTATGCCGGCCGCCGAAGAAGGGTACCTTTTCGAGGACCAAACGCTAAGGGGGGTTAAATCCAAATATCTCCCCCTCTCTACCCAAATATTTAGTATATACAGTATAATTTTATATTTACTATATATTTATTCTATATACAGATTTATTCTGTATATACGGTTTTTTTTAATTAATATTTGAAAATTAATATTATTTTATAAATACCCATTTATAAATCTTATAGATTAAGAAGTATAAATTTTAAGATTAAAGCTTGTCTAATTTCTCAAACATATTTATAAATTTTTTATTTAATTAAAATCTATTTAACAAATATGCATTTGTTCAAAGCAAAATTTTATAGTTTTGCTCAAAACATTATATAAATTCTAATAAAATATAAAAACTAAGAACTACAGTATATAACAATAACAAAGAACTCAAATTAGATCTTTTGGTTGGAAATTCAATATTACAATTTATACACAATTATAAGATAATGAATTATTAATATTTTATAAATATGCAAAAACAATAAATGTAAAATTAGTTTTATAATTTAAAAATATTTTTAGTTAACTCAGAGTTTTAGAAGGTAAACCGATTTGAGAAAATAACGGAAAGAATTCTTACAAAAATTATTTAAAACCCTAGAGAAAATCAAAGTAGGGATTTTTTAAAACTATATAACTAGATGCCAATTTTAATAGACATATGATATGCAAATAAGAAATACATTTCCATTACATGTACGTACATTTTAAATCAATATGCGAATCAGTTAATCAGGTGTCCAAGACATAACAACGCTCTAATTTTTTAACATAAATTTTTATAATTGGGAGTTTTGTAAATAATAATTAATTAAATATACAGAAGAGTTTTAGTGATAAATTAATTATTAAAAATAAAATTTTCTAAACTACAACTGTATTGCAATGTTCTTTTATAAGTACAAATGAGTCGATAGTTATCATTGAAGCTATTTTTAAATATTTAACTTTTCCGACCATGCAGACTTTTTAAAAGCTCTTATATAAAGAAAATTTATTTTGAACAGTTGTTTAATTTATTAATTTATACTTTTCTATAATTTGATAAACATTAAAAGAGGTAAAAAATCTAATTTTAAAGCATAAATACATAAACTAAAATCCAATGTTTAATCATTATTTCAACAAACTTTATATTTTCCTAAATTCCTGACCGAACATGAGCTGAAAGTATAGAAAGACTCGATAATAACAATTAGGAAAAGTAGTGAAGTTTATGCGGACTCACAGCTCGACATCATTGCCTAAACGCGGAGTTAACGGTTGACTCGACTTTTCAAATATGATTCAATCATTCAATGCATTTATTAATACATAATTCGAATTATTGTTTTATTTTGCACTTAAGCTTACAATTTGTCCGTCAAATTCAGGCAATTTTTCCTCATTTATTTGATGATCATTTATAGCCTGTATTGGTTGCAGAGGCAATAGCAGCAGTAGAAGCAGTAGAAGCAGTAGAAGCTGAAGGAGCAGTAGCCGGCATAGGCTCTGGTATGTGCCAGTTGAAAGCATACCTGCAAATAGAATTAGGTTTTGTTACGTTACGCCAAATGAATGATAAAAGAGCTCTTATTTCGGCAAAAGAATTATTTGTTGAGAACAGGCATTACTCATCACTAATTGAATTCGGGTTTAGAAGCAGTTCAGACTCAGACTCAGACTCTTCTTTGCAAACGCCGGGAAGGCTCTACCGACTCGAACCCAGCCCTACAAGCCTTTCAAGTCTTCCAAACCTTACATGCCTTACATGCCTTGCAATTACAAATGAAATTCATAACTTATCATAACTTCGATACTCTATATGTTATTTCTGTCAATATATCGCACACTTGAAGCCAAACTACTTCTTATTTATTCAATGTTTTGCTTACATTAAAATTCAAACTTAATTCAGAACTGCATCACAAATGACAATAAGCTTGAAGTCAGGCTTTGCCCTTAACTCAAAAGCTTTTTTTTAAGTTAGAATACATTTTATTCGTAAACTATTTGAAGTTATACCGTATTTTTGTTAATTAAATGTTAACTTAATTTGATTTTATTTGAATTCAAAATTGGTAATTAAATCAATGAAGTGATGCATTAATTATCAATAATTGATCGATTGATTACTGTTTCGAAACTAAAGCCTAATTATTTGATTGAACAGAAGTCGGCGCCGAATAGATCCGATTCTAAATTATTCAATAAAATATGTTTTGAGTAAATAAGCCAAAGAAATAGAAAAGTAATGGAAAATGAGTCTTAGATATACAGTAATACAGTATTATAGTGTAATACTCTCATACTCTTATACAGTGCACCGGCTCTAGTGTTTGCTCTATTTTTCTATCTGTTTAAGTTTCGATGCAATTCCTTAGCAAAACATTTGGGTAACTGTTATTGCATTGCATTACTATTACATAATTTAGCCAAAACACAAATATGAAGAGTGGAGAGCAAACAGTGCAAAGTAAGTGTATTTTAAATAATGCCGTTTCAACTCATCTCAGCCCATCTCAGCCTATCTGAATCGTCTGAACGCACACTTTGTTTGTTTGCTAGTCTATTTTTATATTTAAAAAGATAGCATCTATCGACACCTACTACCAAACAACAAAAGACTACTCTTTGCTCATTAGTATAGCCAAAGTGTTGGGAATCTGTTGACAAAATTTGTTGGAATTACTATTCTCTAAGTTATTCGGAACACAAAAACTTTATGCAATTCAATACGAAATTTAGTGAGAATTGTGCCTAAATAGTGGCCAAATTGGACCTTTGCGTTCTCGAGGCATCGTTCAAATAAATTATTCTGTCAGTTGGTATCCATCGAATGCATAGATAAAATTGTGGCTTAATCTTAACGTATCTCTTCATCACTGCTCTAAACATCGTTTTTCTTTTTAGACAATTTGGAAAAAAGCTCGAAATTGGCGAAACATATCCACAATATCTACATAAACACTCAATTCATACAAAATAGCTTTCTATATACCACAAAGTATGGCATATACTGTATAAATAATTCAGAAATACTAAATGAAATTTTTTTAATGGTATTGTTCTTGATTAATTATCTTTTTTTTACTATTAAAGAAACTTAAATTTAAGCAATTAAAAATAAATTAATAAAATTAATTTAGTGCAAACAAGTACATTGTATTTATGCTATACGAAATCTAATGATAAAAAAATAATAAATAAATAAAAACAAGAATAATTTAAATCAAACACTGTTTTACAAATTACTGAATAAATTTAACAATCAATGTTTAGAAATAAATAAAAGATAAAAGTTAAATTTTTTAAATTCTTTAAAAACAAAATTAATTTCTATTAAACCTTTTTTGTGTAAATTATTATAATTAATAAATTATTAATTATTTTCAGTAAATATTTTCTGTATATAACAAAAATTCTAAAATGACAATAAAAATATTTAGCTAGTAAACATTTATTTGGAACATTTTTTATTATTTAAAGAAAACAATTCAGTTATTTTTTAATAAAATAATTAAACAACATATTATATTAATTTTAATAAAATTTAATTTTATAATAATGTTAAATAATTCAAAATAAAAGCAGTTTATAAATCAATTTTTAAGCAAAAACTATAAAAATTTAGTTGAAATCATAACAATAGAAAATTTGATATTCAACCAAATGTTTGTTTTAAACAAAAGTTGGGGTTTTTTCCAATAATTTTAGAGTTTAACTAAATTTATATTCTTTAACACTGAATCTAACTATAAGTATTGAATATAATTTGAATTAATGCCGGACTGACTGTAAGTTAATACAAAGCAAAACTTAATTTTTACAGATATTATATAAATTCGTATAATTTTTCATTTTTACTTTGAGATGAATTTATTTGTTTAATATTAGTAACTCTGTTATAGTTTAACAAAAACGATACGTTATATAACGTTAAGTAATGTTTAGTTAAAAAATGCAAAACGTGTCGTGAAATCTAAAAATATTATAATAATTCATAAACTGAAAGCTAAAAAAATGAAAACTAATGACTCCATTAGACATATAGAATAATGGCTCATATTTTCATTGAAAAACGACAATTAAATAATTGTATGAATGCAGTGAATGCAGTAAATGCAGTGAATGTGGAATTGATTCCGACTGAAAGCAACTCATTTACACTAAGAACTCACGGCTCGACCTGTAGTGGCAAAACATTTTTTGTTACTATAAATATAATACACTCTATAATCATAATTGTTGGCAAAACTTAATACATTTCTTTAGTTAATCAGAAACGAGTAAAGTTTGCATTTCCTTCCATTACTTAATTAATATTAAACTAATTTATTTGAGTAATAATTTTGCAAAACTTTTTTGATTTGCTATTTCTGTGTTGATTAAACACACGAGAAGTCGGAATTGAATTATTCTGATTGCAGTTTTGCACAACTAATTAACAATTTACTTTTCTCAATCTTTTTGATTATATCAGATGTTTATTAAATATTTTATCAGAATTACTCTTAAAATATTATTAATTATATTATTAATTATTTTATTAAATGTTTATTTAACTAATTTATTCAAACTATTAGCAAGTATTAAAATTTTAATTAATTTTATTAATGCAAAAATAATCTGTAAAAAGATTATTTTAACATTATTTTAATCTTAATGTTTTTATAAAGTATTTTTTATTATTATTTTATTTTTTAAATGTCAATATTATTTGAATAGTGGTTTTAATTACTTTTAGCATAAAAGCAAGTAATTATTTACACATATTATATACTGCATGTTTAAATAACAGTAAAATTTAATTATTTTGTTGTTAAATAAAACTTATTTTTGATAAAACATTTAAATGACAACTTTTTTAATGCATTGAAAACTTTTTTCAGTTTTGTTTGATTAGCGCTATTTTGTTTAAAACTTATTCATGCAAACATTAATAAATTAATTAGATTGAGTTTAATATAAAATGCAGTCATACCCCGGGTTGTGATCTTGTAATCTGGTATAACAATAAAATAAGATCTCAATATTCAAGCCATAATATTGATTAAAGTTTACATTTTTTTATAATATAAGTAGCAATTTGTCTGTAAAATATTTGGATCAAATACAACGCAAACTCATTTGCATTTTATAAGAATATATAGATATGTTTGTGTGAAAGCATATGAGCACTCGATTGTGTAATTTTTCTTGAATTTTGACGTTTTTAGAAATTATTCATTTCCTAAAACAAAAATTTTTTTAAAACTGAATTTTTAAGTTTAATGCATAAAGTCTTTTGTGTTTTAGTCTTTATTTGAATTTCTAAATTTTATTTTTTTAATAAAATTAAAACTACAAATATTTTTTTTTAATATTTAAGATTTGATTAATAATAAGATTTTATAAAATAAGTTGTACAGTTAACAAAATAAATAAAAGTTTTTTTGTAGTTATTCGGTGCCAAATCACTTAAGACCAGAATATTTTATGTCTATAATTTTATTCATTTACTGTAAATTATTTTTTACTTTTTTCAGTAAAAAACAAATTGGGTTGAAATGAATAATTGATTTTTAGATACTCTCCTGTTTAGTGCCAAACTCGATGTTAAAAATTATTGAATTCGAAAAAAATGCTCATAAACTTAGAGATAAAGCAAAATAAATTGAGACGAGAGTATGAAACTGGAAAACCTTAGATTAAAAATTTAAAAATTTTATTTACATAAACTCAATATAATCAGTGGATATGAGTCATATTTTTGATGTTTAAATAAATATTAAATATATTATCCAATTAACTCATAGAGTTGACTAAATTTAATGAAGCCATAATCGAATAAGGCCGGGCGGTCTGGACGCCCGATCTCTTCAAAACCATTTAATATATTCGCAAAAACTTAATTCGTTTATCAAAGTTGTGTTCAAAGAGATAACGAATCGCAATATTACCGACTCTTCTCTACTTTGCATAAAACACTTAGTTATGGCTCAGTTTTGATAACAAATTACTTCGTCTTCTCTTATGGTATATTTTTTTAATTTCACCTTTATGAAGTTTAGTTTAATAATTTCTAAATTTAATTCTTATTAAATTATTTAAAATCTTACAAGCTAGTAGAGTTTAAACATTAATTAATTAATAAATTGTACTATAGATTGAAACCAAATTGATTTAGTTTAGTAAAAATTTAGACCAAATCTCTCAATAAAAAGTTCAACTTAATTAAAAGATGAATTTAAAAGTAATTGGCAAAATTTATCTCTTTTCAAGTCAAATTAACAGTATTTTTTTCAAATTTTAATACATTTTGTTAAACAAATAAATTGAATTGATATGTAATAACATTAGCACAGAGCAAAAATTATAGTTGAAATAATGATATTTTAAAAATTTTACGAGTTTTGTTACCCAATCCTCCGCCTCCTATTTCTTCAAAACTTTGTGAATCAAAAGTACATTATAAATTTATTAACATATAAATAATATACATGAAACAATTTTTGAAAAAAGTAATAGCAAAAATTTTTATTAACATTGGCTAGACAGCTTTACCGTATCTTTTTTTATCAAACAAAATAATTGTAAAAGTATTTAAGAAACCACTTTGAATAGCACTGTAAAGCAATTATCAGCCAAAATGTATGTATTAATTGCAGTGTAACTAATTTAAAAAATATTGCCGTGAAGTGATATTTTAAGCTTTTTTATTTACGTACTTAAAATATGAAATTTTACAACTTTAATGTTTATATTACAAATTAACGTAAAATAAATAGATTAATTTTAATAGTTTTTTTTATGTAAGCATAAGAAAAATCTATTTTACTAATAACAAAATTATCTTTTTATGTAAAAATTAAATCAGGTATTTTAGTCCACATCGCATACCCTTCAATAAATTATTAAAATTATAATTATTAGAATAGCAAAATTAACAGTTCTAAAATTTTGAATATTATAGAAGAAGTAACATTGTTAGTACTAAATGATTGAGAAACTTTCAAATAATAATTCCATTTTAAAAATAACTTTTTTTTGGCTAAAGTAACGCTACTTATGGTCAACATTTTTAGATTTTATTAAATTAAAAATTTTTGCTTTAATAATATTAATTTAAAATTGTATTTATAAATATGTAATTTAAATTAAATATTATTTTGATTATTATAAAATGATTAATTAATTTGTTTCAAATAAATTATTGTAAGATTATGTTTTTTCTATTTTTAATAATATTATTTTATTAATTAAATAAGATATTAGATATAGTTAATTAATTTAAATTTCTAAAAATAAAAATTAGTATTATTTTTATTTGAAAATTAATTTTAACTTGTATTAAACTGTAATTGCTAGGAATGAAAAAATAAATACAAAAATTAATAAGACTATTAATAAATTAGTATTTAATCCAATATAATAAACCAAATAAACAATTTTATACTTTGAAATATAAAAAACGTCAATCTTTCCAGAAACTTTCAAAAAATGCCCCAAAAATTTAAATATTTAAAATTTAACATTGCTAGATAAAAGTGAATACTTGTTTTTATATCCAAACTCAATTTGTTTTTATAATTATAAAAAATAATTATAATTAAATATGTTTAATTGTATTTTATAAAATTAAATTACAAAATTACTTGTAATAATTAGAGTTTATTAAAATGTTTAAAAAATAACATGCAAGTCAAAAGTACTGTAAGAAGTATAAGAATGTAAAATTATTATTTAAATTCTATTATTTTAGTTTTAAAAAATTACATTTTAAACTACTGTTTTATTGAATCATAAAATTTATCAACAGTTGCAAACTGATTAAATTAATTTTTAATCTCATTATTGGTTTTATAATATAACTTTGAAAATCTAACAAATTTAATAAATAAATAACTAATATTTTAGTGTTTAAAAATTTTATCAATTTTATTCTTAACAGTTTCTTTACTATTGTTCGCATATTGTTTTTTCAATTTTAGGTTTTCTAGTAACAATACATTAAAATTTTATTTAAGTAAAATATTCAACTCTGCTTTAACAATTTTTGTTTGTGCTTTGTAAAAATAACATATTTGTGAAAATAAAGATACATTTTTGCAAACTTTATAAGTTTAATATTTTAA
>JAQFXP010003976.1:0-11447 GCA_034693685.1 Belba bartosi | reverse complement strand
AGGTGCTGTTGGCCTATGAGAACGAATGCATTCCCGCGAACAAGCATTTGAAGGAACTTAAGTCGACTATTGCTGAGCTGTGCCCACCGTTGGTCTCGGTCTCCAAAAATATGAAATACATTCCAGGTTTGCGATCAATATATCAAAATAAAACCGTCAAGTTTACCAATCAACAATTTAGAAATTAATTTTTAATTATAAAATTTATTTAAAACAAAATAATAATTTAAACCAGATTACCAAAAATAAAATAACTAATTTAGATATGTGTGATTTGACTTAGATCCTATTTTTGTATTGGCACAGGCATTTCCGGAATCAACAACTTTGGAGTGGGTGGAGTGAACGCACATGTATTGCTTGAGCCCAACTACAAAGTGGTCGATGAGAGCGCACTGGTTATCGCCGACGCTATACCACGACTTGTGAATATTTGCTGTAGAACTGAGGAAGCGCTCAATTTTATGTTTAAGTTTATTGAGACTAATCCGGACAAAATTACCAGAGATTTTCTCGCGCTATTGACCGACACTATGAAATACAACGCTGTACTCAATTCGGGAGGTTTTCCATACAGAGGTTGGGCTATAAATTCAATTACTTATTATTTATTAATTATTAAATTTAACTTACGTATATAATATGAATTTATATATCTTTTAAAACTAAATATTTGTATTTTTTTAATTAGTTTTTTAGTTAAATAATATTAGCATTTATTAGAAACATTGTTAAGTACCTAAAAAAAAAATTGTACTTGTGTATTTTAATTTTAATATTATTAAAAATATTCAATAGACAAATAGCTAAACTTATAAAATCAATTAATCAGATTAAACCGTTTAATAATTAATAAGTTTTACATAAAAATAACTTAATTTATAAAATGTTTTTGCACTTTAGGCACAATATTCATAAAACAACTCAAATCAGATACCAATCAATTGGAATACGAATACAAAAAGCAATTCTCGATATTCAGGGAGAAGAGTGTCCGACCACTCTATTTTCTGTTCCCGGGCCTGGGCGGCCAGTGGTCTGGAATGGCAAAGGCGCTGATGCCGATCAAGATATTCGCCGATAAGATTGAAGAATACCACGAAGTGCTCAAAGAGTTTGGAGTTGATTTGAAACACATACTCCTCTCAGACGATGATCAATCGATGTCAACCATGACTAATAAGTTCTGTGCGACCACTGCACTCCAGTTGGCCTTATTTGACGTCATCGATGCACTCAAATTGGTACCGAACGGCATAATCGGCCACTCATTCGGCGAGATTGCCTGTGCGTACGCCGATGGCTGTCTCACCGCCAGAGAGGCGCTAATTATCACTTATATCAGAGGACACGTCACTCAAAGCGATCGGAAAATACCGAAGGGTTTGATGGCTGTCGTTGGCCTGTCGTGGGCTGAGACCAAGAAGTTGTGTCCGAAAGGCGTTAGTGTTGTCTGTAATAACGCGAAGGACACGGTTGTCATCTCAGGTTTGTTATTGTTTTAATCAAATCAAATTTGTTTTACAGGCGCCGATATATTAAACTTTTTCCTTGCTAGCATTTAGCTTGTTAGCACCCAGCTTAAATATTTGTCAATTAATTACTAGTTTATTTAATAGAAAGTGTCATTATTAAATAAACAAATTGAATTTATCTTGCATAACAAAATATATCTTGCATATCTCTTAACTCTTGACTCAGCCTTTATTGTATAAACATTACTAGTTTTGCATATTATTTGAATCTTTTTTTTAGTAATTGAATTGAATTTTTAGGCATTTATAGCGAAACGCAATCAATGATTGACTTATTGAACAAAAAGGGAGTCTTTGTCCGGGCACTGGAGAGCAACGAAATTCCATTCCATAGCGAATATCTGATGACTTGTGCCAAACAGATGACGGATGAGATCAAGAAGTATATACCGAAACCAATACTGAGATCGAAGAAATGGATATCGACTGCAGTACTCGAATCGGATCCGAAGGAAGAGCTATTGTACGCATCGGCCGAATACTTCGTCCAAAACCTCATAAGTCCCGTCTATTTCCACAATAAGATCAATTGCATTCCTGAAGACGCAATTGTTGTTGAGATTGGACCGCACGGACTGTTTGCCAAAATAGTCACCCAATCACTTGAGTCGAGTACTTATTTATCGCTTATAAAAAGGGATCAAAACGAGACTAATTTGGATACATTCTTGACATCAATCGCTAAACTATATGAGATGGGTCTGAATCCGGCCATAGAGAACCTGTATCCGAAGGTCGAGTGGCCGGTTGCCAGGAATACTCAATCGATCAGTTCGCTCATGCACTGGGATCACACGATCAGCTGTTATGTCCGCAAATATCCCGACTTTTGCTTCCGAACCAGTGCTTCAGATATGAATAAAGCGGTTAACTTGAGTCGTTCGTTCGAACAGTTTCTGGTCGATCACACTATTGACGGCCATATCTTATTCCCGGCCACCGGCTTCCTGATGCTGGCCTGGCGACAGTTGGCCGCATATAAGGGCCGTATTTGGAATCAGGTTCCCGTTGTCTTTGAAGACGTGCAGTTCCGAAGAGCTGTGTTTCTCAAAGAAGACGACACTACCGTTCGACTTAAGGCCAAATATCACGAACAAACCGGTAATTGATAGCAAATAAATAAATAAATTTTTGATTTTTCACCAAATTTGCCGTAGATTTTAAAATTGAAACATTTTAAATTAGATAAATGAATAATTTAGCCAAAACTAAATCATTAATCAAGGCAGAATATTAAATGAGTGGCTATTAAAAAAATATTAAACAATTATTTATTAACTGGGATAATTTATACCATTTGACTTTAAAATATTGAATATTTGCCTAGTTACTTGACTTACTCAAAGTTTGAATCTATTACTCTAATATGAAAAATTAATCTTGTTTCTATACGCCAAATTTTCCGCCATGTTTATAACTGTACAAAAATTATTTTTAAAAACTACAAAGACAACATTGCTAATTTTCCAGGTGACTTCGTAATAACGGAGTCAGGTAACGTGTGCTGCCTGGGCAAAATTAGATGTATGGACGAGGGCTCACTGTGCGTTCAGCACTGGCTGCTCGACATGAAGGAGAAGTGCACCGAAAACGACATTACTATTGAAACGGAAAGCATATATAAAGACCTGCGAACCATGGGCTACGACTACGGCCCACAGTTCCGCAAACTTAAGAACGTTCGCACAAATGACTTCGAGAGCATCTCCGGTGACGTCGAATGGGACGGCAATTGGATTACATTCTTGGACTCATTGTGCCAATCGATGGCCGTTGCGCTGCCATTTCGCAAAATGATAGTTCCGGTGATGATTAAGTCATTGAAATGCGATCCGAAGGTACTCTTTGACGCTCTCGTGAAGAACAAGGTCAGCAATGAGGTACAGGATTTCGATGAGGACCGGCTGCTCGAAGAGGTGGTCGATATTCGCAACGAAGATATTGAGGAATCGGCTGAGTATTATAAGGAGAAGAGTCAGGAATTGATGGACAAGTATTTGGGGCAACGCTTTCACATCTATAAGTCTGTTCTTCCGTTTTATGTTGACTTGAATTTGAAAATGTTGGTCACTTATGGTGTTGAGGTCGAGGATATCATCTGTTTACCACTTCCTCGTAAGTCGAATGTTAAGGACTTGAAGTTAGAGTCGTATGAATTCATGGCTAATGAAGATAATTCGGCTGTCGATGAAGACGACAGCACTTATTTGATCGATTATATTAAGGTTTGGATTTTAATTTGTTGTTTAGTTTAATTTAGTTTTTGGTTTTGTTTTAATTATGATTAATATTTTTGAATTTATTTTGTAATTCAAAGGTTTGTTCAACACTTGCGACTCAACTGAAACAAACGCTCGGTTTGAATGACACGAAACATGACTTCAATAACAATCAATCGAAAGAACTAATTGAAAAGTATTTGAAACACAAGAAAGACGACGAGATTTTACTCAAGATTTACGACAAATTGATTCAATCGTCAACTGATCCGAACCAGAATTTGGACAAAGATTTGGCGAAAGAAAGTATAAATCAACTAAAGTTGGAATTCAAAACGAATCCGGACTTCGATCTATCGAAAGACGTCATAAATCACATCTCGAAAAACCAACATTTGGTCCGATCTCTGGTCGATATAGTCAGCGAAAACAATGTACCGAAAAAAGAGATTAGAGTTTTGGAAATTAATCTGAGCGCCGGTCTAATGGCTCTGGAAGTCGACATGCACTTGGCTTCAGCCGCCCTCTACCCGATTGACGTCAACTACAGTCTTGTCGTCAAAGCAGTCGATGCCGTACACGAAGACTATAAGAAGAAGTCATTCAAATTGAGTGAATGGGATCCGAAGCAAACGGTATTCCCCGACGATATTACGTCTAAAGACTTGATTATATTGAGAGACACTCCGGACTTATGGGATTTGAAACTCGACGATCACTTACAACAAGTGTATGACTGTATTGTCGAAAAGGGATTCTTTTTAGCCGTTTTCAAGACACAGTTCACCGAACCAGAGCTGGCATTGGCTCAAATATTAGGTATAAAAGCACCCAATAAAGAGGAACTGGAGCAAAGAGTGACAGATTTTGCGGCCCAGGCGAAAGTACTCGGCTTTAGTTTAATTAGTCGTAAATACGACTCAATCGGTTCAATGGCTTTACTTTTCCGCAAAGTCTACGCAACAAATATCAAAATCCCGAACAATAAGAAACAGGTGATTGAAATCAATTCGGATTATCACAAATGGTTCGAAGTATTGAAGCAAAGAGTAATCGAAAATAGGAAAAAGGACGACAGAGACAACATTTGGCTGATTGGCAATCAGACGTCGGTCAACGGCATCATTGGTCTAATCAATTGTCTTCGTCTCGAACCGGGCGGTGAATCTATTCGATGTCTATTCGATTTCGATAACATAATCAAACTTCCGGTCAATTTCGCCGAAAAGCCGTTTTCGGATCTATTATGCAATGATCTGGCGGTGAATGTATTGAAAAATGGAAAACTGGGCACTTATAGGCACCTGACTCTGCACCCAAACTTCGATAAGTGTCCGTCGAATGAATACTATTTAAACGTTACGGCCAATAGGGATCTGTCGAGTCTGCAGTGGTTCGACTCCCGAAACCTGGTCAGCAAACTGGGCGAGTCGTATAATATAACCAACGAACCGATCAACCAGGTCAGATGCAATGTTTATAGTTCCGGGCTCAATTTTCGCGATGTTATGTTTGCGACAGGTATTCAAATATTTAAATATTTATTTGATTCTATTTTTAAAATTACTTTTTAACCAGCTTACTATTTAATAAATTGCTTAAACTGTAGCTATATTTGAGAAATAATCTTTGACAAATTCAATTTTCAACCTTATTCTTTTATAATCTAGTGGTCTATAATTTTTTTTAAATCTTATCTTTTAAGCTAGATTCTTTTACAATTTCATAATATTAATATATAAAAACTAACAAAACATTTAAATGCATTTAAAGGCCGAATAGCCGCCGGACCTCAATCGCTGTTTTTCGACTGTCAGATTGGGTTTGAGTTTGCGGGCCGTCGGGCCGACACCGGACAGAGGGTTTGCGGCTTTAGTATTAACCGTTGTTTTGCCACTAATGTTGACACCAATGAAGAACATATTTCTCCAGTTCCCGACAACTGGTCGATGGAGGACGCGGTCACTATTCTCAGCACATATAGCACTGTCTGGTACGGCCTTATAAAAAGAGCCAACTTATGCGAAGGTATGTCTAAAGCAAAATAAAACAATTTGAGCTAAACATTGAGTAATCAAAGTAATCATGTTTAATTTGAACGAATAGGTGAGAAAATACTAATTCATTCGGGTGCCGGTGGTGTGGGTCAGGCGGCGATCAGTATATGCCAACACTATAAGTGCGATATATTCGTAACGGTTGGCACCGAAGAAAAGAAGCAGTTCCTGATGTCGGAGTACGGCATACCTGAGAACCGACTCTTTAATTCACGTGACATTCAGTTCAAATACAGTATCAAACAGTTAACTAAAGGAAAGGGCGTTAATCTGGTGCTCAACTCGTTGACCGGCGACAAACTCGACGCCAGCTATGAGTGCATCGCCGACTGCGGCCGGTTTGTAGAGATCGGCAAATATGACCTCCAAATGAACAAACAGTTGGGAATGTTCTCATTCCTGAGGGACGTCTCCTTCATCGGTGTCTCCGTCGATCTAAAACTATATCTCGAGAACGGATTCACCGAACAGTGGTTCGATTGGATGCACAAGAACTCGAACAACGGCTGCATTCGGCCCATCAATCGCACCGTATTTCGGGCGCCCGAAGTCGAGAAGGCATTCCGCTATATGACAACCGGCAAACATATCGGAAAAATTGTGATTCGTATTCGCGATGAGGAACAGCCGATCGCACCGGTAGTGTCGACGCCGAAACCGGCGCTGCAGTTGTCGACGATTGCGAAGACGTACTTCAATCCACACAAAGTATACATAATAACGGGTGGTTTGGGTGGAATGGGCATCGAATTGCTGCATTGGATGATCTCCTTGGGCGCTCGGAATTTTGTACTTACCTCTCGATATGGACTCAAAACCGATTACCAAAAGTTCATAATCAGACGACTCGAATGTTTGGGCAATCGGCTCAAGATTTTTGGCACTAAAGTCGTCATTTCGACCCATGACTCGAATACGATAGCCGGTGCTAAACAACTGGTCGAAGAGGCGCAAAAATTGGGAACAATTGGCGGTATTTTTCATTTGGCTCTTGTGCTCAATGACTCGCTTTTCGAGAATCTAACAATCGATAAGTTTTGCGAAACGATTGACTCAAAAACCAAGAGTTTCGAGAATTTGGATCTTTTATCGCGCAATATGTCACTCGATTTGGACTACTTTGTGGTCTTCTCATCCGTCTCGTGCGGTAAAGGAAACTCCGGACAAACCAACTATGGGTTCGCGAACTCGATTTGCGAACGCATTTGCGAAATGAGACGTTCGGACGGCTTGAAGGCACTCGCCATTCAATGGGGACCTATCGGTGACGTCGGTGTTATCGCCGACTCCGAAAGGTTTAGCACATTTTCAGGTGTTGTCAAACAGAGAATCAATTTCTGTTTCGAGACTTTGGATAAATTGTTGCAAATTAAACAATCGATTGTCTCATGTGTTGTAAGTGTTATAGTGTTATATTATTTGATATTATTAATAGCTTAATAGTATAAACTTAATTGTTTTGTCAAGTTTAATTAACAAATATTTAACCAAGACGATTATAAGAGAAATTTATAATTATTAGGAATATTGCTTTAAATTAGGGAATATAGCAAATACATATAATTTTTATATAAATTAGCCGCTAAAATATATTAAATTTTATCTAGCTACTTTTAACACATATTAAAATTCTTTACAGTTTAGGAAAAAATTTTAATAAGCCAAATTTTGTTAATTTTAGAATTTAATTATAATTTAGAAAATTATTCTAAATTTAGAAAATAAGTAAATATAAAAATAAATTTTAAACTTTATTTAAAATAATTCTGAAATACTATAGGTGCGGGCTAAACGGCAAGTACAGGGTGGCACCCGAGAGGCCAAAATTGTCGCACAAATCTGGTTAGCGCTGGGCATCGATCCGAGCACAACACCTGACCACTTGACGCTCGGGGAGATCGGTATGGAATCGATGTTTGCGGTTGAGTTCCAACAAGGATTGGAAAGGGATTACGACATTAAGCTCTCAATAAATGACATCAAAAACATAACTATCCGTAATATGAAGGAGTTTGAAGCAGGCAAGATTGAAGTGTTTCGACAACTGGCCAAGGAGATTCGTGAAGCCAGAGACAAGTTGAGCAAGATTAAGTTTATAATACCGACCGAGACACATACCCGGCTTAATAATGTCAATACTGGAACTCCGGTTTATTTTCTGCCGCCACTGGAGGGCATATTTGCTAGCCTTGAGAGTTTGGCCGAACAGATCAATCGGCCAGTAATTGGCCTGAATTGGACCAAAGAAATGGAGGGCATGTCGTCGATGAAAGACATTACTGAGTATTATATTAATCTAATGCAGACTCTGGTGCCGAACGGCAATTACGACATAGTCGGACACTTTTACGGCGCACTCATTGCAATGAAAATGTTGAGTAAAAAGGCACCGATAGGTATAACTTGCTGAATCTAGTTAATTTTGACATTTAAATATTTAACTTTTGTTTTTATTTGGTATACAATTGCAAATTAAATAAATAATATTAATTTTATCAAGTTATTCTATGAATGTAATTCTATATTTAATAGCTGGTTATTATTATTTATTTAATTGATAACAAGATTAGCTTAAAATTAATTACTTTGTTCTTTTTAAATTAGAAATTTGTTAAGTTCTTAAAATTTTAGCATCTTGATAAATTTTTGAAAAAATAGATATTAAAAATACAAATATTCTGATTACTAAATAAATTTAATTATAATATTATTAATTAACCAACTACATTTATAGGCAAATCGGTAATCATAGACATGATGTCCGGCACCCAAATGAGTGATGAGATGCTGAGTGATGAGTACCTGCTCGAACTGATCACCAAGTTTATCTCGAAAGACCTGCCCAAAGTGGTTAGGGATAAGCTGTTGCGCGACATGAAGAACACCGGAGACGTGAATATGAAACTAAGTAAACTAAGCGCTGAGATCAAGGAGTTTGTCGGCAAGAGTCTGGTGAGCAAACACTTGGACGACATTCTGAGGGACAGCTTCAATAGGGCCAAACTGTTTACCGGTTATAGGCTTAGGATGAAGAAGAAGTTGAAACAGAAGAAGATTAGTATTGGCAAGAAGTTGCTCGAAATGAAGGGAAAGCTTCTCATCATTAAACCACACGAATTGACTCCAGACAACAACACTCCGATTGATATCTCCGAACGTATTGATCGCATCAAAGACTCTTATTTCTTGCCCGAAAAGGTTGGTTTGATTTTCACTTATTTTCGAATATTTTTTATTAACTTTTTTTTGTTTATTTTGATTTGTTTAGGGATTGGAAGGAAAATTGAATTTCCAGACTATTAATGATGACTCAGATAATGTGGTTTTTAATAAAATTGCGCTTTCTATTAATGAATTCTTGGTTAAATAAATTGGCTTGTTAAAGTAATTTACCAGTTTTAAAATTGCTATTTTTTTAAATAATTGCTTCTTGTTAATTACACATTGTGTTTTGCATTTGCTTTAATAAAAAATTTTTTGCATTGATTCTGGAATTTATTTATTTATTAAATTTTTCTAAAATAATTTATTTTTAAACATCGATTTTTAACTTGGTAACAAGTTTTGTAGATTTATTTTTTAATAAGCATGTTTTAAATTGCTTAATAAAATTTCAAATGTTTTAGGCAATATTTAGATTATAGTCAAGTAAAGCTATTTTTATATTCTTATTGTTAGAAGATAATTAATTAATTGCTAAAATTTATTCACTTGATAAATTAGACATGTAACTTAAGAATTATTGAACTAAAATAATGCATAATTTTAGTTAGATTTTTGTTTATAAGCGTTAAAAATATATTACAATAAAGTGTCAATATAATTCAAACATTTTTTATAACAAATTGTTTATTACACTGGATTATTTTTAATACTGTTTTGTATTAGAATGTGCTTGTGTACATTATAAGTTATAATCTACACAAGTATACTCTAATAGTTCTCAATTACAATTGCTAAAACTTTACTGTAATTGTTTAATAAACATATTAAAAAAGTGTGTCTGCAGTGTTTAAAAACTGGCCCTGTAGAATATTGCAAATATGCTGTTTAATCTTGTTAACTAAAAAATTAAAATAAGCAACAAATATTTTAAACAAAGGATTCACAAAGTCGTCAGATTTAAAGGGAGGGGAAAGGGGTAAGTAGAGTAATTTTTTATAAACCCTCAAAAACCCAAATATTTATGAAAAATTTTACCTAATTTAACTATTTAGTTATTTTAACTGAATTTAATATCCATTTGGAAAATATTGTTTAATTTTGGCCCAAAAACTTATAAACCTTAGGCAGCCATGAGATCGTATTGACTAACTGCTAGGTAAGGCATAAATTTAAATGCCAATTTTTAAAATCAGAGAAGGGTTTTATGAATGTCCCTCTTATGAATCACTGTTTTAATTTAAAAACTAATCCAGCTCTGGTCATAACTATCTTGTATTGCAATTAGACAAATTGATTAATTTAAACTTTACTATATTATTAACTCTAATATTGAAAAATATTATTTATGATTCTCAATTGAATATTTGTTTTTAGATTGTACCAATATTATATATGCTATTTAATTAATTAAAAACAAAATAAATTTTAATTAAACTAAATTTTTTAAATTATTTAGGCTTTTATTTAAATTATTTCTACAAATAGATAATAGAAATTCGAATTTATCTAGTTCGTTTTGTAATTTTACAGAATAAAAGCGAAAGATACATGATAATCTGAAAATAAAATATTGCAAATAAATAAAATTTTATTATTTTAAAAATTTACCTCGTAACACTTAAAAGAGTTAATTATAAATAATTTCCAACATGAAAATCCAACATGTTTCTTTCCAATTCGTTCAATGAATACCATTAGCTATAAAATAAATTATTTTAACTAAATATTATTTAAGTAAAATTTAACATACCTTTAATTTTAATATTAAATTAATTAATTGTTTGCGTTTGGAATTAATAATTTTTTTTCGAAAACGAATTGCAAATAATCGATTCAATAGTTTATACGATTTATTCGCTTCAGAATTGACTGACGAAGCGATGAATATCACGAATAGAAATACAAATAATGCCATAAATAATAAGTAAAATATAAAGAATTTAACTAATAAAGACATTGGTTTAAATATAATTATAAATAAAAACAATATACTAGTGCTTCCAATATTAATCCAAAATAATAACAAATATTTAGACCAAAAGCTGGTATTGTATTCATTAATCTCCTGATATATTGCATCAAAAGAGCGAATAGTTTGGGAAATATTTATGAATTTGTTTCTGTTATCTAACAAATCATTTATTATTTTTATTTTAAATTTTAAATATAAGCATAAAATATAAAATACAATAAATTGATAAATAAATATATTAAAGCCGTAATGAACTAACAGACAAAATAATGTAGTGTTTGGAATACCGAAGACTATAGTTTCAAATGGAGTACAAAAGTATATATAAGTAGTGATAACAGCACTAAAGGGAAGTAATAGTACAATATATTTAGTGATTAATTTTCCAAATTTTGTTACACTTTTAGTTTTCTTAACTAATATTCGAATTTGTTGTTCGTCTTCAAGACCTATACTTATAGGCGAACGCAAACCCGACATCATTTCAAACACTGCAAGA
>JAQFXP010003975.1:0-11455 GCA_034693685.1 Belba bartosi | reverse complement strand
TAAATAAGTTGATTGATAAAAAATGTGATTACTATAAAATTACTCAAATAAATAATAAGTTAAAAATATAAAACTTATAATAGAATTGATCTGTAAATGTATATTGAGTTAAGATATTCTTAGGGAACCGCTACTAAACTTATTATCGAAAAAAAAAATCTTTATGAAAATGACAACTTTCCCATCATTTCCCGAAGATAAAATTGATATCATTTGATTCAATTTTTTAGTCTTTACATAACTTGATGTTAAAATTTTCTTCCATTTTAAACCCAAAAGATCTAAATAAGATTTTTCAAATTGTCTATTCTTTTAACATTAGAGGGTTCTAAAATTGTTTGCACCCTATTTCTCGCCGAATGCCACCTTTATTAATTATTGTAATTTTGCTTTTATTTAAATAGATATTGTATTAATTAAATTTAAATATAAAATATAAAAAATTAGTATATTTTTGTGAATCTAACATATTATCATAATAAATTTGACAAAACTAGTTTTAATATTTTTAAAATAATTTTATACAAAATTTTACGCGATTAGTAATTTTTACATGTTTAAAAATATTATTATATTGTATTTGATTCAAAGATAATATTGTAAACCGCAAAAAATAACTTAAACTTAAGAAAACTATTCAATTATAGTAAAATATTAATTATGGAGTAAAACATTTA
Organism: Belba bartosi; assembly: GCA_034693685.1. Lineage (NCBI taxonomy): Eukaryota > Metazoa > Arthropoda > Arachnida > Sarcoptiformes > Damaeidae > Belba > Belba bartosi. The sequence continues at coordinate 10,778 of JAQFXP010003975.1, read as the reverse complement.
AAATCAACAAACCGTTTCATTTTTGGTTTGTTAAAAAAATATAATGTATATTTTTACAAAAATATTTATTGTGTTTTTAAAACAATAGACTATTGCCAGTAAACATAAATTTCAAATTTATTGACCATTTATTCATAGATGTTTTGTCAAAATATTTTTCAAATATATTTTAAAATATAGAATCAAAATATGCATAAAATATATAACGAAAATTTTAAAATGATATTTTAATTTTTTTTAACTAATAATAATTATAATTTTATAAATATTTTTCAATTTATCAAAGTATAAAATAATTTTTAGTTAACATAAACTTTAGTATTATAAATTAATTTAATAAACATTTTAATTAAGAATATATTACAAGCCGTAATATAGTGTGATAATGTATAAAATATTATTTTAAATTATATCAAATCTACATATTTATATTGAATTATTACATAACACATATTAATATTTATATATTATGTAATAAATAAACTTGTAATTGTTAACTTTATTTGAAATTCAATTACAATGTTTTATGTTTGCTAAAATAAGGGTTGCTAGAAATAAAATAATATATTGTTTAAACTAGAATTGTAAATTTGTTGTATGTTTTTAAGTTATTATTTGAGTTTAAATCGGAGTTTCGATTTGCCTAAATAATCACAAAATGTAAATATTGTTAAAATTTAAAACATTTTGCATTTCCAACCGCAAAATTTCGGTTCCGTAAGTTTTTAATATTATAATTTTTATTTAATACAAACCGTAAATAAGTTATATAACTCAATATTATTAAATTAATAAAAAATAACTAAATATTTTGGCTGTAACAATGAGTTAATTTTAATAATTATTTTTTATTAAAATTAAGAAATCAAAATTTAAATTTGATTAGTTTTTTTTAATTAACACCAACATGACAAATTTTTTTTAAACATTTTTTATAATTCTTAATTATTTTTCAAAAAATAAATTTTATTTTGAAAATTGTTAATTAAAATTTATAAGTAAAAACCACATTTATCAAACGTTTACTTAAAATATTAAAAATTTAAATTTAAAATCATTATCAATTAGGTAAATAATTTGTTTTAACTTTTATTTATTTTGTGCTTTCAATGCAATGTTTACTCATTTGTTTTGTTTTGTTCTTATTTCACAAAAATTCTACAATAATTTATAAAAAATCGTCTTTTTTAAAAATTACAACTAAACATCTTGGCTAAAAATATTTCAATTTACCAGACAAAAATATACCTTTCTACTAATTTCTAATGGTTAAACGTACATTACAAGGGTTTGGAGCAGGGTAGCCAACTTTGAAAATTATTTGCCCTGTACAAACACATATATTGTGTTTACTTTAAATTGCAAAGAGGGGACCCTTCCATATTTTTTTTAACATTTAATAATTTGTAAAATCTTAACCTGGACAATCAAGCTCAAACCTGAACGGTTGGCCAGCCTGGTTTGGAGTGATTGTTGACTTCTTTCATTCATTTTTACACTGTTTAATCGTTTCGTTTTGTATTTTTTAAGTTCAAAAAACACTGTTTTGATTTAATAATAATTCTAACAGATTTTTATATAATTAACTTAAAATTTTAATATGATTAATAGATTAAGTTGCGCTTTACTCTTAAATAAAAAAAATTGGTTAAAATTCACTAATTTGTCGATATTTTAACCTCTAAAATATGCTATTTTTGTGTAAAACGGTTAAGTGAACATTTTTAATTTAGACATATTTTAAAATTTTAATTTACATTGATAAACAAATTCCCAAATGATTTTAGTTAAATTACTCTTTGTTATTATTTCATTTAACACTATTTCTTCAGGAACTAAAATTTTTAATATTTAACAATAATTTATTATTTAATAATAAATTATTGAAAATTTTAAAAATTTCAAAACCTTGTATCTAATTTGGGAATTGATTCATAGCGTTATTTTGAACGTTTTGATAAATATTTTTAAATTTAATTAATAATACATATCTATTGGTCATTTTGATATAAAATTCGGCATGAGATTAATTTAATAAAATAATTAAAATTAATTTCAAAAAGTTTTCCATGGCTAATGTTCACCCCTGTATGTTTAGTCTTTTGGTTACAATTTATTAATTATTAAAAAAAATGTAAATTTATAATATTTATATATTTTATGTATTAAATATAATTTAAAAATGTAAAACTGCAAAAAACATTAAATTTTTTTATATGTTTTAACAATTATTAGAATTATTTATTTGGAACGAAAAATAATCTGACAATTATAATTTTTGCGTTCAAAAAATACCACAAAAAAATTAAATTCAAAAATACGTATTATTTTCGAACTACAATTTATTTAATTCTTAGTTAAAACTAATAAATTATTATTTAAAGTTACATAAAATCATTTTAACATTAATTTATAAATAGTGTTATATATAATGTATACATAATTAAATTTGGGTCTATTTACAAACCGTATTTATTGAATACAATTTTGCTTTTATAAAACTTTTATGTATTTTTTGCTAAAAATAATATATTTCAAAATTGAATTTTTTTTCAATCAAACTTGTGCATGTCGTAGGAAACTTTTAAATTTTATCCAATTATTAATTCTATTTCAATTTATGCATATGATAAGGAAAAATAATTAAATTGTTTTATTTAGTTTGATGTTAAATTTTTACTTTAACGAATTTAATGCAACTTTAATGTATAAACTGCAACAATTATTTTAAATTTAATAAAATTAATTAACAATAATTAAAATATTTATTTTGGGAAAGTATATCCTAAAAATATTTGTTTTTAGGTTTGGACAAATTACACTTTCAAAACATTAACAAAAATTAAATAAAACATAATTTGCATTTTAAACGCAGTTTATTTATAAAAAATTAAATAATTACAAGTTAAATGTAAATTTAATTATTTAATTTATAAATAGTATTATATAAAATGTAACAAATTTAATTAAATTTTAATTATTTCTTTAAATTAATTTTATGAATTTTAATTATTATTGTTTTTTTATTTAATATAAATAATATATATTTTTAAATTATAAAACAAATAATTTATTTAAATTACAATTAATTAAAAAATATAATTACTTACAAGAAGCGCAATCACTTCTGTTTTTAACCGCTTTATCAATAACATTAAATAATATAGAAAAATATAAATGTTTAATAAATAATTTTTTAAAGATAATTATAAAAATAATTTAATTATTAATTAAATTTACAATTATTTAATAAAAATAATTTTTTTAAAAATAAAAACACATGTAATCTATTTTTAGCAATTAATTACATCTAAAAACTTTAAAATTGCACTTAAATTTTGTATTTAATGTTAAGTAAGTGAATTTATAAAAGCTTATTAGCAATATTCTGCTTATAGTTTGCCCGGAATTGCTTTAACTAGCTTCTAAATACAGCAAGTATCTGCTAATGTGTTTTATCTTCAATTTCTCTTATTATATTCTTAAAATGTTTGATATGATTTGTAAATACAGGCGTTCCAATTATTTAAGATATAATTAATAAATTAATTTTAAAATATTTATTTTTAATATATTTAGTGCATAATTTATATATGCATACTGTAACAAATATATTAAATTTAATCAAATAATTTAACCATAACTAAAGAAATTATTTTGGACGAAACTACCTAATTATTTTTGTTTTTTTAGTTTACAAAAATATCTTGAAAGAGCTACAACAATCAAATTGAAAATAATTTATATTTTTAAACAAAAATCAATTTATTTAATAAATATAAATTATTAGATAAAACCGCATGAAAGATCGGGGTTTATTTTAACTGTATTTTAAAATTATGCAAATTATAATTTTAAAAAAATTTAAACTTGCTATTTCAAAAAACTTTAATCTTTATTCAATTTAGTGATTAACTAGGGAAGGAACCTAAATCTCTGACAATGTGCAAAATGTTATTATTTAAAAATATAGCTAAATTTTTGTTTATTACGTAATTAGCATTTATATCTGCGAATGCGTACAGCAAAATAAAAATATAATTTAACAAACTTTTACTTTTAAATAGGTATTCCTGTATATAGAATCAATTAGCTTTATCAGCCATTTTAAATTAATATATCTAAAACATTAATTTAATAATTTTACTTTACAGTTTGTTTTTTCTTTTATATTTAAGTTAGAATAAATAACTATTAAAACTTAAAAATTTAATTTACAGTTTATTATTATTGGCTTATAAATTGTAAATTAAATTTGTAAAATTTATTAAATGTTTATTCTAACTTAAATTTAAAAAGAAAAACAAACTGTATTTTAAAATTATTAAAATAATGCCTTATATATAAAATTTTGAAACAATTGATACCACTATTTAATTTTAGGTTCCTCATCTAGTAAATGCAATGATTAAATTAGTTTAATCTGTTAAAATATGTAATAAATAAATTTAAAAAGGATAATTAATATTTGACTTTTATTATATCTTATGTAACCATTGCAAATATAACTAAATAACAAAAAAATACATTTATTTTAATTTAATTACATTTTTTAAACTGAACTAATTATTTTAAATTGAATAAAATTATTTTATTTTAAATACTCTAATTATTTTAGAAAAGTTTAAATAAAGCTAAATTTTAAATATTAGAACATAATAAAATTGAAAATTTTTAAAAAGAGATAATAAAAAATTATGTTTTTACAATAAAATATTATTAATAAACGTTTAAATTGATTTTAAATTACAACTCGTTTATTGCTTAAAACTTAAAGTTTGTTAATAATAAATTTATTGTTACACCAAAATTTGTAAAACGCTAGCATCTTTTGCGGCGAAACACTCGCCTCGATTGGCCTTAAATTCAACATAATAAAATATATTCTTATCTTTTCAAACTGTATATATTTTTTTAAATATAAATAAAAATTTAATATAAAGACAGAATATTATTTTTTGGTCGTTAACTGTACTTTTATTTAAGACAAAATATATTTGTTTTATTTTAAAAATCATTGTACAGTATTATATAAAACTAAATATATTAATTTATTAATTGAATAACTCTTTAATTATCATTAAAAAATTCAAATTTTTCTATGGAATAAAATTAAGTTTTATTTTTAAATTTATAATTAATTCTATTATTTTTAATATTTATAAACTAAAATATTTTTTATTATAAATTTATTTTAAACAATTTAAGGAGATTTAAATATATTAAAATATTTAAACAATGTTTTTTAATTTGATTATAAATTTGAAACATATAATAGTTTAAAACTAAGTAAAAAATTATATCAAAAACATAAATTTACTTTTAAATTGCTTGTTATTAATTTTCATATAAAATAAAAAAATTGTAAAATAAATTAAGCTTTAATTTAATTTTTAGATATTAAAAAATGTTGCAATTATTAAATTATATTTTAAATTATTGCCATATTATTGCATTATTTATGAATCTATTATTACTTTAAAAAAAATAAATATAAATAATAATTACAAATATTAATTAGATACAAGATACAAATATAATTAGTGTTTGCATTGCTAACCATTTAAAGTTATTATTAATAAAAAATAAAATATATATAGCAGTAATTCCAAATTGTACAAAAATATCAAAGGCTTAGCTTACGCGTAAATACAACTATGAATTTGTACCAATTAGGGATTTAAAGTAGAGCTTCTGTACCGCTAACTTTGATTGCGCTCAAGGTGATGGCCGGCAACCAACAATAAAAATATAGAAATTACGGAACCTTCATTTAGAAAACAGCTTTTATTTACTGTTAATATATTTTAAAATTTTAAATTAATTTAAATAAAAAATTTACAGACAATTATTTCAAATTTAATAATTAAAATAACAATTAAATCAAATTAAAATTTAAGAATTTTGCGATATTGTGTTGAGCACTTAGTACAACAATTAGTCAATTTTATAGCTCAGATTTAACTTTTAAAATCGAACGCTGAAATTTTTACTATATAATCTGTATCTTGACATTTGAATTTAAATCATAACATAAGATAAATATCAAGTCTTATTCTAAAGTTTAAAATATAACTAGTATAAGGGTCGTTCCATATTCATGAAAAAAATGTTTAAATAGCTTGCGCGCGCAAATTACATGATTGTAATTTTCTAACAAATGTTCGATTAAAAGCTTAAGATATGATAATTAATATTTAAGTATAAAAATATAGAATATTTAAATTGTAGGACAACAAGATCAAATTAAAATTATTTGTTTCCAAAAAAGGGTTGTTCACTTTTAAATTTTTACAGTTTTATATGATGAGTCTTATGTTTTCTTAATGTGGCTAAAATTCCGGTAAAAGATTTTAACATTATATTGAAAAACCAAAAGTGAACGATAGAGTAGAGTTTAGCATAAAAGACACGTTTCCAAAAATAAATTTGGCGTGGCAGAAGATGGACAAATGAATACACTTGTCTGACCCATAAATAACAACCGGATCTATAAAAGTCAAAGTGTATAAAAAAGAATGTATTGAGAATAGACTGCTTTCTTTTATCAGATAATATAATTCCATAAATAATGTAATATTTTGGCCTAAATTGCCATTAATTATTTATCAAAAAACCTAAAAAATGCTTTAAAAGACAATTAAGTGTTTTATGTTTGAAAGAAATGCATCGATCCTGACGTACTTCAGGCCAGATTTATTGTAAAATTTAGTAAATTTTTGGTCAATTTGTAATAAACACTACTCTATTAGAACAAAAGTTCACAAAAATATATAATAATCATAAATATTTGGACAACATTATCTAAAAACTTTGCAAATAAAAGTGAAAGCAAGATAATGAAAACTATAAGAAGAAATTTTACTCTTATCTGCAATAAAAGAGTTTACAAACCACTTAAACTATAATTTTTATATAAAAATATAATCATAAATCTTAGTTTAAAATTTCAGCAAAATTAATTTACTAGTATTTTCATAAGCTCAGGCGGGTGGCGCAGTGGTAATGTGTCCGCACTCTAACCCTGAGTTAGTGGGTTCGAACCCCAGCTGTGGCAAGAATTTTTTCTGAGAAAACAATTCTAGGCGTGAGTTGAGGCTAGAATGACCACGGGCCTTACCAAGGGCCGTCTACTGGTAGTGTACGCTATTCTAATAACCACTAATCTACGTATACGGAGCGTTCAGGTGTGTGCTATTAAAACTGTGACACTATCCTCGTCACCATACCTAACGGTGAAGTGATGATTCCTGGCCTCACTACGGGTTGTGCAGGAAGAAAGGCTTCGACCTATGAATAGTAGTAGTAGTAGTAGTATTTTCATAATTCTGTTTTCTATATAGTCTCCTTAATTATGGAACAAACTTTAAATGAATACAATTTATACTGTAGACTTTAGTTTGCTTTTTTTAGTTGTAAACTATATATGTGACAAAGATAAAAAATGTAGGAAAGATTAAAGATATATTCTGTATACCAAAAAGTTTTATACTCAATTTTATTACAACTTAAATATTATTTTCAAAATATTACGTATGATAAATAATTTTGACTAACAAACTAAAGATAATTTTACAATTAAAAATAACATTCAGAAATTGTTAGATTTTAACATTGTATTATGAAAACTCATATTTCAGCAATTGATTGTTTATAAATTTATGTAAAATTAAATAAATTGTATTTTAAAATTGCAAATTTTTTATTTTTGTTGAGATATTATTATTTGTATAAATTAAAAAGTCAAATTAGGTCGGTCTCGTCGATGCCAATAAAATATAATTAATTATTGTTGAATAATTTTGTTAAATATAAAATATTAGTTGCAGTTTGCACATATTAATGTGCATTAAATACGTTTAAATTAAAAAATTTTATAAAAATTCATATAAAATTATTTTTAAAAATAAAAAATTTTAAATTTTAATTGTATAAATGTATAAATGTAAATTTTAGAATTTCAAATAAATTATTAATAATTAAAAATATTTAAAAATAGGATTAAATTATTTTAAGCTTAAAATTTAAAAAAATTAATTTTTTATATTTTATTAAAAGTTATTTTATAAAATTAAACTTGTAAAAACTATAGGACTTGAAACTCTCGTAAAATATAAAATGCTCAAAATTTAAATTAGAGTCATGTTTCAATATTATTAAAATTTCTTCATAAGTTCTGTTTATTAATTAGATAAATATTCAATTAAAGTTTTATTTTTTAAACTTTGTTATTAATAAATACGTTTTCATTTGTTTTATTTTTTTCATTATTTTAATAACTTAGAAATTGCAAACAAGTTTATATCTATTAATTTATTAAATTTTAAAAATACAGATTATTTAAATAAATTTTATTTGATAAATTTTAAACTAACAATTTAATCAACTATAATGGTAAATATAAAAATGCAAAACACCTAAAAACATTTAATATGGTGGCAACAAACATATAAGTGCAACAATATTTTTCAGTTTTAAATAATTTTACTGTATATATTAAAAATCTTAAATTAAATATAATTAATGCTAAAAAACTTGTAAAACAAATAAAACTAGTAAAGTAACTTTATATAGTTTATATGTGTAATAAAAATTAATATATTTGAAAAATAATAATACACGTTAAAATTAAAGTTTATAAAAAGTATTAATAATAATATTATTAGCGTTTTAAGAAATGTAAATATTTTGCAAATTACACCATATTTAATAGTAAATTTACATATATTGACCAAATCATTTATAAATTATTTAAATTTGCATTTAATAAATTAAGAAAAATAAAAATTATGAAACGGAAATTAAAAAAAATTTTATTATCAAAACATTTATAAATTAATCAAAGTAATCAAATAATGAACAAATAAAACTTGGGACAATAATTTAGATTTTATTTGGAAACGATTAAATTTAATTTACAACTTATAAAATTAAACAAAAAATTTATTAAATATTAAATAATTATTGAGGTTTAAAAAAATATTAAGCAAAAACATTTTGGACGCCCCTATCCACCATTTTTGAATTTTATGTCTCAAGCCTTTTTTTTTATAAAATTTTGGCAAAGTTTTTCTTAAATTTTTAAATAATAACTCCCTTTAAATGAATTAATTTTGATATTCTATTGTTAAGCACATATAAACATATAATTGTTTTCCAAAATAAGCTTGAAATATTTTAATTAATAAAATTTTGGCTAATTTACAGACTTAAACCTAAACTGAATTTCAAATTTGGAAAAATTTCAATATTTTGGTAAGTAATAAAATAGGTCTTCTCGCTAAAAATTATAGCAAGTTTAATTTTTTTACAATTAAATTTATTTGTAATTAAGAAAATAAACTTATTTATTAAATAATAATTTGTTAATTTATAAAAATTTAAAATTAATTAATATTTAAATTAAGAGAATTTTAAATTTATTATACATTACATTGATTGAAAATTTTATTAAAATTGTTATGGTTCAAATTAAAATCTAAATTTTTTTTAATTATTTAATTTATTCATTTTATGTTTAATTCAATTATTAATTTAATTTTTTAAAATGTATAATAACCCCTAACAATCTATCATTAATTTATATTGTCGTTATTATCGAAGTAAAAGCCAAGGAGGTGATAATATCAGATGTTATTAGATTAGTTAAAGCCAAAAATAAGATATAAGTTTAAAACATAATTAAGTATATAAATATAAAAAAGATGTAAACGTATTAACAGAGTAGTAATGATTACTTAAATTTTAGATTAATGTTTATTTAAGTTGTAGAGTTTGAAATAAGTGGAATAACAAAAAACAAAAATATAAAATGTTGTTTCTCTTTAATAATACTAATTTAATCAAACACTTATTTAATTAATAAATAAATTCTAATTGTTTTTAATAAGTGTTACGAGTTATTTAAGTTATACTGAATTAAAAATATCTATTGTTTGAACTTGAGTAAATGTGTAAATATGTCGTTTAAGTCGAGACCAGATTTGACTCAAACCAACTAAACCATATTTGGTAATTCGTAAACACCGGGAGGCCAAGGAGATTCAAACCAATATCGAGCTGTAAAATCTCACTTGACTCAACTCAATCTCAACATATGTCAGAACAGTTTTTCAGTATTTAGGAACTATATTGCAAAAGAATCATCTGGTATTCAACATATATAATTTATGTAACACATAATATAACACATATATAAAAATAAAAATTAAAAAAATTTGTTTCATCAAAAACTTCCAAAGTTGATAAACTTAGAAGCATGGCAAATATTACATATTTAAAGTATTAGTATTGGCCAAAAATGTTTTAGGTCAAAATTTAAAAAAATAAAAATACACGTATCTAATTATTTTTTACAATAAATAATTTTTATATTTTAAAATTTTTTCAATCATGCTAAATTTGTTTAAGTAAAATTTGACATGTTACATAACACCAGGTTAAAAAATTAAACATTTTTTAAATATTTTGTGCGTACCAACATTCCATAGTAGCAAAATAAATTTTAAAATAATCTGACCAAGCGTTTATGAATAAATTGACAAATACCTTTTAAGATAAATTTGAGAACGACTGTATATTGAATATTTGTTTTTAAATTTAAAAATTTTGATTTAATACAAACGGTAATTAAGTTATATAAATCAATATTATTAAATAAATAAAAACTAAACAAAATATTTTGGAAAATTGTACAGGATAATAAAGATGTTATAAAAACAAATTCAAATATCAATAACTATTGATTGACTGTAGATAAAAATATAATTTTTATATCA